>JAJJWW010004147.1:0-99970 GCA_023531295.1 Papaver armeniacum
TGATTTAATTAAGAGAAATTGTTGTGTGTCGAGAGATGGGGTCTGTGGATGGAAATGGAAATGAATGAGGTTGTAGTGCGGCCGTTGAAATGCTTCATGATCGAGAAGATGAATAGAACCGGTTGTGGAAGTGGTGATGGAAGACTCAGATTTAGAACTCAAGCGAGATGGAGTCTTAGTCTCGAGGTGTTCTTTGTTAGTCCCCAATCTTTAGATTACCCGGTTGTGGCGAGTTGATGTTGTGCAATTGATGGTCTTTGTGCTTGTTAAAATGCAAATGGAAACTAGATAGGCTAGATGGGTTCTACAATTGGAACAAGGAAAGGATGTTGTGTATGGAGTTGTTGGTGCAAGAATTAGCCGTTATGGTTTGGATTTGTTAGTGCGACACAAGGATTGTGCGTCCAAGAGTTTGTCCAAAGTGCATGGCTTATGGCACGGCAACTCGGCCCTAATCGGCTAGATAGCCGACTACGATTAAACTCGACACTTGACTCGGTCCCGACTCTCACCGACTTGACTCGGTGACCACCTTGACTTTCGGTTGAGTTGAAGCTCGAGTTGAAAGCTGGTTTTGAACTGGAGTTGACTTGGGGTGACTCTCTGACCGTTTTGACCGTCGGCCAGTTGCCAGGACGGACTTTTCCAGTCACACCGAGATACTTTCCCATGACTATTACGCGATTCAAACCATAATACCGGTTTTCCGTGCGAGCCAAAAATTCCAATTTTCTATGGATTTCTCTCATGGGTGTGAAGACTTGGACTAGGAATTGGATGGAGAATTTGGCTCAAATTTGGAAAGAGAAGATGAAGAGTTGAGGAAGACTTGAATTTGGAAATTGAATGGCTAAAGGAAAAGGATTCTATTCCTTGGAAGATTTGGAGAATATTGAAGCCTATAAATAGAGAAGTTTTCTACATCTTTTACACACCTCTCTACACACAACACTTGTGTTTTTGCTTGCTTTTCTAAGATTCTTCTTTTTAATTATTTGTGTGAACTTGAAAATTCTCCTTTTAATAATTATTATTTGTGTGAATTTCAAAAGCATGAGTAGCTAATTTTCTTATTGATTGAGGATGAATTCCTAGTTCTTAACATATGATTTAAGTTTTTGTTTTCAATTCTATCTTGAGGTTTTTCACATAATTATCGTTTGTTTTTACTAATAGGAATGATCTTAATGACATTCATGATTGATTGATAGATTGTTTAGAGTGCACGCTAAATTGATTTGTTAATTTGATCTAAAGCTAGTGAAAGTTAGGGGATAAGTAATCGTTTCTTGACTCTTTACATAAGTAGCAAACACGAGACCTTGCGGAGAGATTAGTGGAGCAATTGTGTGTGAAAACAACGTTAGCAAGTAGACTGAATCTAAGAGTCTAACTACTAATATTGACCTAATAAGTTCATGAATCTTAATGCGTTTATTTAAATTACATCTAGAGTGATCTACTACTAGGTGGTTTGGTAAATGAATCAGGTAGTCGAGAACTTGGTGTAATAGGTGATATAAGGGATTTAGGGGTTTAGCTGATCTAGTTTGCTTTACCTACGGTTGGTGATAATTTGTGACTAATAACAAGTAGAAAAGAACATAACTTGATTCATTGTTTCGTAACGAAGAAGGATTCCTTGATCTTGTCTCTCTTATTGCTTTCAACTTTCGATTTTAATTGCTTTGTTTATTTTCTTTTGCTTTTACACCCCCTTTTTGTGACAATTTTTACAACTAGAATCTCTTGCTCCTCGTGGGAACGAACTTGACTTCCATTATATTATTTTTAATTGAGTGGAAACATTAATTAATTTGATTGCACCTACGACACGCATCATGAGTTGATTTGAATTTCAGCCTACATTTCTCTGTATAAGTTGAGATGGTGGCCATCAAAGAGCGCATGTCTGTATTTATCACTCTTGGCTGAAATGATTTGGCTGCCCTGGTGCTCGAGTAACATCTGTTTTGACACTTTAAAGCATGGTGTTTCTGTACTTCAACTCCGCCAACGACCAATGACTCTAAGCGATGAATTAAGCTCATATTTTATTTCTTTCCTATCGCGTGACTCCAAAATACCTACGAAATGAAAACAAAGCATAATATACATAATTTACACGAGAAATGGCTAAGAATAGCATACGAAATTGATACTAAAATAATGTATTTTAGGTACTCATAAAATTCCCCCATACTTAATCTTTGCTACTCCTCGAGTAAAAAAAACAAAACTAAAATACAACAACTCCGTTTCGTTGAGGATACGGTTACATTTAGCATGTATAACAAGCCTTTAAACCCTCATATGTCCCTAGTGGACGAGTTATAGTCTCGTGAGGGTTTACAAGAGATATACCCACAAAACCTACACTCCGACTCATAGGTATGTATTTTGAACGATAAAGGATAAACACTAAACAAGCTATTTAGTTGGCATCTAATCCCGACTCAGTTGAAATATACCTCATCGATGAAAAAATATTCCATCTACTTAAAAAGGCTAGTGTTTATTCTAAATTGTTCAAAAAATTCTAAAAGTTAGAGTTTTGTATACGTCAATATTTTTCTTATGAAACCCTACCCCCACACTTAAATCAAACATTGTCCTCAATGTTTCAAACCATTGAAAAAAGAATAAGAGGAATACTTGAAAAAGACAAGGAAGTAAGAATTGGAATTGTTCACCTGATTGACTCATAGGAGTAACATTCAAAATAGATTCTCCATATATCAACAATCTGAAAATTGGGGATCTAACCATAAAACAATCTTCATATAGAGCATTAGCTTCACAAAAATATTAGCAAATGGTGGAAAAAGTAAAATTATCATCCCACGAGAGTCACCCCCACACTTAGTCTTTTCTACACTCGGAAGTGTATACAAAACATAAGCGGAAGGAACTTCTATTGATTCCTTTTGGCAAACCTGCATGGCGTTAAACTCAAACACATATGGTGGATACTTAGAAGCAAGAAATTCAGATAATATTTTTGAAGCACACAATTCCATCCCCAAATGAGGTACTTTCCTAAAACATGGATTACCAACTATATATATGAGAAACTATTACTACTTTGGGAGGATCATCATTAGATGGAGATTCATGTACGGGGTTAGACAAACCTTGCAAAACCTCATCTATTACTGGATCCTCGGTACAGCTGGACACTTCCAAGTATGATCATTCTCACTCAAACTCTTGTTAAGACATTCATTTGTTTCTTCTATAACCAGGTCCTCCTCATTGGAAAAGAAATCAGAATCTTCCATAAGTAAATTATCGTAATCCTTATGTTCTTCATTATAAGTTGACTTCTCATTCGAAGTATCGACTATCTTTGGATTTGGGGTAGTGTTTTTAGACTCAACTTCTTCCTTCTGAATAGGAGAATGATCATTATAATCATGAGTTGAGCTAGTAGCACCGTCATTATCAATAATTTCCAGAGGTTCATCATCCTCAGAATCTTCTTCTTAGGGCTCTTCTCCATTATCAACACGGAGGTTAACCTCATCATGTATGGCCCTAGAAATTGCTTGAAGGGTCTCTTCCATTGCTCCATCTTCTTCCATCTGCTCATATCGTTTAAAGAGTTTCTTTATGTTAACACGTTTTCCGCTACTATTCACGATAGGTTCTTTAGACCACGTCTCTTCCCGTTGAATGGGTAAAAAATCATAAGTACGATCCAGAATAGGTTTAAGTACACTATCATAAGTTTCACTTGGTATGAAACTCTGCACGTTGGGAGTTGAGTTAATCCGGTTCCATGTACGTCGAAAATCCTTGAATTCTTCATACATCTGCATGAAACTAGATTGGAACGTAAGAGAAGTATAACTATCCCCCATCCTTATGACTGTCCACTTACATAACCATCAAAAGTTTGTTGCGATGTATGAGAATAATCACAATGTCTTGTAGAAAGCCAAAAGATTGGTTTTGATTATATCCCACATATGGTTGGAAGCTATTGTAAGAGTGAGAAGAAAATTAGAATTATTAACATAATATGCATGGTTTTTTGAACCATATGTATTGTTCCCAAAAGGATTCATCACAAAAAAAAATTATGCACATAACTCGTTTAGAGACCTACCTTTTGTTGCCAATTGTGCACACGCAAAATGAGTGATTTATTGTACCTGAAAAATAAGATTCTAAGAAAGAATAAATTAATAAAAGCTTATAATGAAAACTAAATGCAAAACAGAAAACTAAGTAACAGCTCACACTACCGACTGCTCCCCGGAAGCGGCGCCAAATATAAGTTACTTACTTCTTTCCCTGCGAATTTGATTTCACATACATTGAATCAAATGGTAACAATCAATTTTATTCTCTCTATCAGCAAATACAGATGGCAGAAATTCACTGCCAACATCAGTTCAATCTTCTTGGCTGCTTTTTGGTGAAAACATTCTGACCAAACTTCTCTTTTTAGCTGCCATTTGGAAATCAAGCAAGAACACGGTGCTCTAATTACAAACTCTCGATCTCACTTCAAATTATCTCCTACGTTGATGAATTATTCACCTCCAATTTCAGGGCAATAAACTGAAGTTCTTCCATGCGTTTACAGCTTGAAACTAAACCCATCAAATCTACCATGTCCTTGCTTCCTTAATTCAAACATGTCATGACCCTTGATTCACACCCATTAAACCCATGGCAAGTACTTACATGATTTATGAAACAAGCGGAAGGTCTTGGTGCAGCCACGAGAGAGAGAGAGAGTCTGGTGGAGTGATGAACAAACTTCGGCCATGAGTTGATTTGAATTTCAGCCTAGATTTCCCTGTATAAGTTGAGATGGTGGCCCTTAACGAGCATCTGTATTTATTTATCAGTCTCAGATTCTCAGCTGAAATCATCCGGCTGCCCTGACTTCTAAGTTCCTGGTGCTCGAGTAACATCTGTATTGACACTTTCAAGCATGGTGTTTCTGACTTCAACTCCGCCAATGCCCAATGACTCTAAGCGATGAATTAAGCTCATATTTTTATTTCTTTCTTATCGCATGACTCCAAAATACCTACAAAATGAAAACAAAACATAATATACATAATTTACAAGATAAATAACTAAGAATAGCATACACAATTGATACTCAAATGATGTGTTTTAGGCACTTATCAAATTCCCCCACATTTAATCTTAGCTAGTCCTTATATGGGTAGTTTTCCATGGAAACTAATAAAGTGTTTTCAATTTTGGTTAAAGTAAAGTTAGTGGAATGTTCTATTACAACAACGTCAAGTTCTTGTTTGATTAGATTACTTCCTTTAGCGGTAATGATAATCTATCGGGACGACATGTACTTTTGTCGTATGAAGCATGAACATTATGGATAACACATTAAAAATTGTACTAAAATTGTGTTATACACCATACTAATAGCCATTGTAAAGTATAACGACGACTTGAAGTTTCTGGCAATGCTACTTTGAGATCATGCACTGATCTTGCATCATGTTGAATGCTCGTGTCTTCATTGTCCAATTTAGTGATGATGCATTCTTCAGGTAAAGGTCAAAGGACTACATCTTTGTAAAAAACTAGTGTGACTGCTTTATTTCAAAAATGTACGGTGGCCACCCGGTTTTTCAAACAAATTGATTGATTCAACATCTAAGTTTATAAAAACTAATAGGTGTTGTTTAGAATTGACCAAGTGGGATAATGTAAAATATCTATATGTATTGTGGTCAAAGCTAAACACTATTTCAAAACCTGGATCAATGTCACACAATTGTATCGGAAGAGACAAGGGAAGCGGCATTGTCGCATTAGATATATCACATCTGCGAGGTGAGCTAGAAGAATTTGATGTGTGGTTAAAACCCATACGTCTCTATTTTTTCCGTAATGGGTAAGGATTAGAGAATATTATAAAAGAGGGGAGTCCCTCTTCTCATCATGACTTGCACTTAGTATCCCATATACAACTAAAATTGAAAGAGGAGAGAAGACTTCATTCTCAATTACTAAATGTTGGTTCTTGTTCTTTTGTTGCGAGTTATAGAGCACTGTTAAGGTATGTAACAAGACTCAATATTTGGTTTGATTATGAATCTAGTCTTTGGCAAGATTTGTTTCTGTTAATTATACATATGTGATTTGACATGAATTTTTCCTACATACCCCTTATTGGTTAGTAGTGCCAAGATATCTAAAACTATATAAAGGAAGTTTTGAATATCGTTCCTGAAAAAGCGGGGGGTACAACAACCACACCCAATATTTCGTTTGACAATATGAATAGACAAACTCCAATATACTTTCAAGAGAATAAACTAGATAGTCAGACTCAAGTGTCAATCAATTTATATGAACAAACAAAGGTTGGATTATCTAATTGATTGATCCCAACGCACAACCTGTGATATTTAAATTATATAACAAAATATAATGCGGAAAAGAAATAACACAGACACCAGAAGTTTTGTTAACGAGGAAACCACAAATACAGAAAAACCCCGGGACCTAGTCCAGATTTGAACACCATATTGTATTAAGCCGCTACATAACTAGCCTACCAATGAACTTCGGTTTGGAATGTAGTTGAGCCTTAATCAATCTCATACTGATCAAGGTACAATTGCGCTCCTTACGTCTCTGAACCCCAGCGGGATTCAACGCACTTGATTCCCTTAGCTGATCTCACCCACAACCAAAAGTTGTTGCGACCCAAAGTCGATGACTTGATAAACAAATCTATCTCACACAGAAAAGTCTATTGGAATAGATAAATCTGTCTCCCACAGAAATACCTACGAGTTTTGTTTCGTCTTTTGATAAATCAAGGTGCACATGAACCAATTGATAAACCAGACATATATTCCCGAAGAACAACCTAGTATTATCAATCACCTCAAAATAATCTTAATCGTATGGTAGCGAAACAAGATATTGTGGAATCACAAACGATGAGACGAAGATGTTTGTGACTATTTTTAATCTTACCTATCGGAGATAAATCTCAAGCAAATATTAGCAAAGATAATACTCAATCACGATAGAAGAAGTAAGATCAGAACAAGAAACTACAGAGAAAATAGTTGGGTCTGGCTTCACAATCCCATTAAAGTCTTCAAGTCGTTAACTTACATGTTTTCATGAAAAACCTAAGGTTAAAGGAGAATCAACTCTAGTCGCTACTAGTATCACACAAGAGGTATGGGGATTAGGCTTCCCAGTTGCTAGAGTTTTCCCTTATATAGTTTTCTAATCAGGGTTTGCAATCTAAGTTACCTTGGTAACAAAGCATTCAATATTCACCGTTAGATGAAAACCTGATTAAATTCAAGCTAATATCTTTCAACCGTTAGATCGAACTTAGCTTGTTATACACAAATCAAATGTACCTTCATTTAGGTTAGAGTAACCGTACGTAAACGTGTACACTAGGTTGGCTCAACAGTATTTAACCGTGGTTAGCTATATAAACACTCTCATATCAACCTTATTCATCTTAACCATAACTAGTTCAAACGACTCAAATGAAACTATTTAAAGAGTTGTTCAATTGCTATATTCTCATAGAAGTATACAAGAACACAATTGAAGTAAAATCGGTTTGATTCACTCGAATCAATTCATGTACATTATAGCCATGACTTGCAAAGAATGCATTCCTTATATTATATAAATGTATTAGTTCATGTCACAACATATTTTAGAACTTTAACCACTTAATTATGCAAACGGGGTACTCATACTTAAGTAGCCGGACCAAGTTTGGTTTTCGCTAGTATGCAAACGTATACGCATACCTCCAAACCCAACAGAATTTTCCGGACTCAAATCCTTTGCCAGTACGCGTACGGATACGTGTACTTAGGTCCCGGACTTCTCAAACCAACATGTACGCATACAGGTATGCATACGATGGTTCCCGGACATGGATTACATATATACAAGAGTGCATAACATGTTTATAATCCAATGTTGGTTAAGTGTTCTAAACTCTATTTCAATCATTGAAACTTTCTTAGAGGATGACAATAGCCGTTTTCACACACTATTAGCATCAAAACAATTTTCAAGCTATTGAAATAATCATAACGAAACATTCCAAGTCTACACCAAATGATTATATCACACAAACCACGTAAGATGTTACTCGGCAATTTTCACATGATCATCTTTTGACTTTCGTCAAGAATATAATATGAACTTGGTTGAAGCGAAATCTTACCAACACATATTTCGAGAAATATGTAAGCGAGTTAAACTCAGCTCGAAATCTCAAATGTGCATAATCGAATACTATATAGTAATACGACTTTTGTCTCAATATAGGAGATAGAGTACAAATAGACTTTCCAAGTGATAGACGAGCTTTAGTCTCCATATACCTTTTGTTGATGAAGTTCCACAAGCTCTCCTTAGTAGTTCTTCATCTTCAATTGATGAACTTCGTGAAGTCTAATGCTCAACTACACAATCTATCCTAGTCCGAGACATTACTATAAGTATACTAGAAATCAAGACTTATAGTTTTGATCACTAACATTGACAAACGAGCTTGAGATAGCAACGCTTGTGAGTTCGACCGAGCAGTGCTCTAAAAATTCCCATCCGAATCTAGGTGACCAAAACCATTACACTTTAAAATAGATAAAGTTTATGCCTGCAAAGTTTCATATATGAGCAGTGAGCACCTCAATTGCTTGTTATATTAATATCAGATATATATCTTAGAGTTCTCTTCTATTACAGTTGAATCAGTGATACTTACTTCTACTTGATTCTCTTCTTCTTCATCATTTGAATCAACATCCATGCTTGCATATTCTTCTGAGTGACAAAAGTTGACAGAACTTGTACATGGGGAATGTTCATCTCTTGTTTCTTGTTTAAAAGATCCTGCTTCAATAACTGGGAAGTACTTGTCGACATTGACACGGTGGAAACATCAACATCATTAGAAGATGCAGGAATACCAAAATCCACATATATTATCCCCTTTTTCTCTATAGTGTAATTCATGTAGAAGAAAATAAATATCAATCAACCGGGAAAAAAAATGTGTGAAAAATGTTGCAAGAAGCTGCTTAGTTTTGTATGTGCATTTTGCCAGATGATTTCAATAAAATTTATTCATATTCACACAAATCAAACGATAAAAATATTCGTCTATATGGTACTTTAATCAAATCAATTGGTGTTAATTTAGTAAACAAACCCTTTTAAATGAAATCATCCATAAATAAAAGTAAAATTCAAATTATAATCAAAAAATGAAAACCAAGTAAAAACAATGAAAAGGGTAACATAGACATACAAAACTAAGACCGGGTCTTATGGAGATGCCCAGCATCTTCCCAAATGCCTTTACACCTCAGCCCGAGAAGGGCCTAGCTCTTGCGGTTTTTCCCAGAGGATTCCAGGTACGGCTAATGGTTAGCCGTTTCATCATAAAAACCACATAACCATCAACCGTTTTCGAAAAATGGATAATCATTGTTCGTTTATTCATCTTGACCGGTCAACAAACAAGACCCGGTAGATCAATGACAATTTAGCACTAGCAATAAGATCTATAGATTAGATTCAGAGATTAAACTCAGCCATGGAAATCGCAGCATCAGTTGTGGTTCTTCCTCTAGGTGTTATGTTCCTTTTCTCAGGCATCATCGTTAATATCATTCAGGTCCTATTCTCATAGATTGATTCTCTCCCCTATATCCCTCAGTAGTTTCACTATTATTCTGTTATTGCTACTTATGTTCGTTTATTTCTAGGGATTTAATAGATTAAAAGTTCACCTCATGATTCTTAATTTTCGTTAGGAATCTTGGGTTTTTAGTTACTTTTGTTTTGCTTATGGGAAATGTGGTTATTTAGGTCCCAGAAGTTACACATTATTATTTTGTTGGAATTTTCCTTACTTGATCGTTGATGGTGGTTCATTTTCTCCTTCAAGATCAATGAGTAACTCATCTGTAGTTGCATCATATTCATTGAAGATTGAAACTGATGAAACACCATTATCCACAAAGCGAAAATAGGGGTTGGGTAATTTGCCAAATGGGTTAAGAATTGTGAGAAAACACTTAGGGAAAAGCCGATCAGCATCATCAGTGAACCCTGTAATCTGAATATTTAGTAGTGGCATCAAAAAACTCTTCATCTTTTTTAGGAGGAATTCAAGCAAAGAGAAGAGATGGTTTATTGTGAAATATTTAGATTAGAAGAAAATTTCAGCGATTTTGATTCTTTGTTGGTTATTGGGTTTGTGATTAGAAGAAATCTCTGGGTTGTGATCTATGATTTGGATACTGTGAAACTATTATAGAAAGGTCAAGGAACGGTTAATCATAATCCTTTTTTTTCTACTTAAAAGGGTATGTCATTACCCGTTTTTCACTTTTTCAGAACGGCTAACCATTGCCCGTCTTCGGAGACTTCCCGCTGGGATTCCCAGAGATCAGGAAAGGCTAGCGGGAAGAGGGGCATTTAACAATAATTTTTGGGGCCGGGAAGAGCTTGGGCATCTCCATAAGACCCAGTCTAATATGTCCATTATAAAGTCCAACATCGACATACTTTCTGAAATAGTAAACAACTTCCTTTTAATGAGATCCTCACGTGGATTATTAAAAAAAATGGAAAATATTCTTAGGTGTATCTGTGATTTTTAATAATCATCAACATTAGTTATAGCAGAACCCAAAATTGCTTATGGAAATCATTCAGCACATTAAATATTTTCAAACCTTGCAACAAAATGTAATAGTTTTTCATTATAGTTACAACTTCTGAAAGCTGTTTTTCATTTTCAGTACACAAAATGTTTTACGACTATCGCGCCTCTACTAATTTATAGTATCGGCTGTCAAAAAAACACACTAATCAACATCCCTTGCAAAAGATGTACAAAAAGTTTTCAAAAATAGAGAAAAACGATAATACTTGGGACGGACTTAAAGAAAGAAATATCCAAAAAAAAAAAGAAAAAAAAAATCTGAAAGGGGGAAATAGTTACATGATGGTGGTGGTAGTGATGAAATTTGTTGATGAAAAAATTCCAAATAAATTAACTTTGAGGAACAAAAATATAAACCCAGATATCAAAAACATGAAACGGCAAAACTAAGTAATTTCTAGAATATAGGCACACTTACATTCCAGTGGTGGTGGTGGTGATGGTGTCTGTTGAAGGAAAGAAACCTAAAAAATAAAAATAAAAATACGAATAACTAAAGAGGAATTTCATGTATTAAAGCGTAGTAATTTTTCATGTATTATATTAAAAGCAATTATTTCATGAAGGAGGATGCAGATTTTTCCGAGGAGGATGCAGATTTTTCCGAATAACTAAACATAAAATCTAACTAAGGAGGATGCAGATTTTTCCGATGAAGATTAAGATTTATATTAGTATATTTTGTAGGTGAATCTCTATGTAAATCCTCACGAAATTATAACTCTTCCAAGAGGATCTAGGGTCGTCTAGGAGTTAAAAGACTTCGTGCACATGTTAAGTGAATCTGTGCCTACGAAAATTCGTTAGATTTTATGTTTCAATAACCAATGATGCATGAACAAAATAGATAACTTTTTTTGAGATTCAGTTTGTTGTTGGGTATAAATAAAAGTCACCACGTTTTAATACTGCACATCTTGCCAACTAACCTAGGGTCGTCATTTTATCATTTCATAAGAATAACGAGTAACGACTGTGACAAAAATAATACAATGACCAAAATCTACATTTTCTGAAATTACAACCATGACACACGTTAAGAAATTAATACCTTCTCTTTTCATTAAAAAATAAAATAAAAATAAATAAAAACCTAACCTAACAGGGTAAATGTGACTTAACTAGAAATATTTCTAGAGGTTGCCGAATTACCTAATGCGTGAACGGAAAAATCACTTGTGAGTTCGTAATTTTGTTTTGTTTTTTATTTTCACTTCTCTCATTGGACGAAACTACACACAAGTAAAGTAACTAATAATGTCCTCATTCTTACAAACTCCCTTTTGGACTCCACATCTATAAAAGTCTTATTCTCCAAAAAAGTTTTCTGCAGATTTCCTTTCTGTTGCTGTTAACTTGTTATTGGCTATTTGCCCTGATTCCAGTTATTCAGTTCTGTAATAATAACTTCTCCGAAGATTTAAGGATTTCATTAATTCTGAGAAGATATGGGGAGAGTTTATGTGGTAAATCTGGAAGGAAAGATCTATAACTGCAAACACTGTCAGACCCATCTTGCCCTTGTGAAAGACATCGTTTCTAGAGTATGTTATTTAATCATTGATTATTTCCTTTTTTAGATGTTATTATTTTTTTTTCCGATTCTCAAATGTGTATGGGTTTCCATGGAGTTTTTGATCGAATTACTTGTGGGGTTTTCATGGATTGTTGTAATTTATTTCATATGAAAATTGAAATTTAAAGGGAACTCATTTTGGGTCTTGAGCTAATCAAGAACATCTGTTGTTTTTTGCATACAATCCGGATTTCCTGGCTTTTATAATTTGGGTCTATCCATGGATTATGATCGGAGTCTTATGGTTGATTTAGTCTTGTGATTAGATTCGCTAGAATTTAAGCACAATCCAAATCCAAATGATGTTTTTTTTCACTTCATGTTCAGAATTTCACTTGCAGGCATGGGAAGGCTTATCTTTTCGATAAGGTGTAAGTAGTCCTATCTGTTCCCTTGAAACCACTTCATTTTCATTACTCGTTCTGTTCATAATGATGATCAATATTCGACAGTGTGAATGTCAATGTGGGAGTGAAAGAAGACCGGATGATGATAACCGGATTGCACACCGTTGTCGACTTATTCTGTGTTGGGTGTGGGGCAATCGTCGGGTGGAAATATGTAAGATTAGGGATATGAACTTGAATTGTGGTAGTCCTTCGGTTCTTATGGTGTTGTAGTAGTGATTTTGAAGATTTGATCTTCCTCTTCTTCTTCTTTTTTTTTCTAAAGGAATTTGCACATGAGAAGGCCCAAAAATACAAAGTCGGAAAATTCATCCTTGAAAGGTATGTAATTTGGATACAATGATCCAGATAATAATACTTCCTCCGTTTCAGGAAAAAAGATATGAATGAAAATGTGATAGTATAATAGGAGGTAGTTTCAAACTGGGTTTATCTCTTCTTGTTATGCTTCTCCTTACGTTTGTGTTGATGGTGTTGAGAGATGCAGGTATAGAGTGTCAGGTCCAGATGAAAACAACTCTCGGTTGAATCTTGAAGTTGCTCAGGCTAATGCTAGTGATGATGCCGACGATGATTGATTAATATAGAGGATGCAGCAAAAATAGACATCCCTGTGACTGTTTTTAACAATAATTTGTACATATTGCCCCAGATTTGAATGATATTCTTAAATTGTTTCATATTTCGCGTCAAGGATCTTTGTCCCAATTTGTAATTGTTGTTAGTCTTCACTGCACTTGCATCAATCCAAGCCTTCCCTAATCAAATTAAAACTAACCAAAAATATCTGTCTTACACAGTAGAGATGTTCTCGCCTTTTGTATCTGAAGTAGCTAAACTCAAGACTGCAAAGTCCAATTTGTACATTTCCTTGCATTCCAACCCTACAGGGCTAGATCTCAGTTAAAGTCTTCCGGAATACAAAAAAAAAAAAGTGATTAAAGAACTGGAAGTTGCACATGCCAGTGGGACAAGCTCAAGGTCGAAACTTGGTAAAAAGCAAGATCAAGAAGAACTGAAGAATTATGTAACAAATACATTGCCCAAATAACTGACTTAATTGTGTTAGACTGAACTTAACAAACTTAGGACCTTGAAGGAAAACAAAAATGGTTATGTTGCGTGAGAGGAAGTGGCTCCAGTAATAAGAGCAGAAACCCAAGTTAATACGACTTTCTGCAGTTATTTTTCATTGGGGAACTGGAGAAGTATATGATACCTCTATTGCAGACTTTCAGATGTTGTCACAAGCACAAACTATCTTATGGACTAGCTGAGAGAATACACCATTCGCTCAGATATTCCTACACCCACAGCCTTCATGCATCTTTGCAACTGCGTTTCCATGTAATGGTTTTCACTGGAACCAAACAAGCTCGTTGCAGTTGCAGATTCAAGAATTTTGGGTCTTTTGCACCCAACAAAATTTTACGATTCATGTACTCGCCACGAGGAATGTCTATTGCAAAATTATAATACACATAGATGATAGATTCATAGCAACTTTTAATTCAAGAGTCTTAATTAAGAGATAGTTGATATAAAAAGGACCTAAGTTCAGAAGTCTCTGCCGACAGGAAATCCCAGGATGTGTACTACTCTGCCATGAATCTGTTTCTGGCAGAAAAGAGCAATACCCAGCCCAACAGTTCCACCCATGGCCACCACCGTAAGTTTTTCACATATCCAGGCAAGAGGTGTGATGCGGACTGCTGCTTCAGGAACCTCCTTGGACGAGAAATTCCTAGCTGAAAGGAACTTCGTATCCAAACGCCTAAATTGGGAACCTATTTTTCTGTGGGGATACAAAACCATAATTATTCCAACAGATCATCAACAGAGAAATCGAAATACTACATATACGATCTTAAGTACTAACTAGCAGAGAGAGAGAGAGAGAGAGATAATTACCTCAAAGGAGCTGACATCGTTACAAATTCCTTTCTCTTCGTATTCGGAAAATATATCAAGATGAAGATTATTAGATGATTGTTAAAAACCCAGAAGGCAAGAATCAATTAATATTAATGTCAAACAAATTTAACATAAAAACCCTAACTACCAAAGAAAAAGAAATTGATCCGGAAAAAGGGAGAGGGGAAAAGATTACCAGGCAGGCGACACAAACAAAAACTAGGGCTTTACAATGCCCATGCACAACTAGCAAATCTTTTTATTTGCTATACCAGCGGCGGGGCGGGGTGAGCATGGATGGTCCGACGCAATCCATCTATTGGCGGGTGAGGGTGCGTATCTAGAATTCATTGGACACCCGCACCTCCTAAGTTATGAGTATCTTTAGAAGTGCATAAGGATGAAGGTATATTTAGTAATTATCCAAGAAATCTATGCTTACACTCTATGTGTTGGCAATCTTGTGTATAAACTGCAATAAAACAAACGGAGGAGAAGAGATATGCAAACCCAATTAGACGAAACCAAAGTCGAGGCAAGGATTATATCCTCTAACCTTAAGACAGATTCACCCCGCACTGGTGCTTACGGATTATTGATGTCTGTCTTCCAGGATACAACGACTTTCTTCTCGATGTAGTAGCACTCCAAACTTCGAGAAACCGGCGAACCAGTACTTAAAGTGATGAACTCTCTTTGACAAAAAACTTCATTGATGATTCCATAATGCAGTAGAATGATTATTGGGTTTCTGATTAAATTTCTAATCTAAGTGAAAAGGGTATTTATAGATTACACTGGTACCTCTTCACTGAAACATCACGATGCTTCATGGAGTTTTTTCAAGGGTTCCTTATGAAAGGCTACGTCCTTTCGTGTTTCTGGTTACGGTTATTTTGGTTTCCAAATCGGAAATACCCTAACTGACCGGACCAAACTTTAATTGGGCCAAATCCAATTAACTTAAAAAACCCAATTCCATTAAGCACCAGACAAGGAATTTATCCATTCATATGAAAATTATGTTGGATTTTCCAACACTATGCTTACAGACAGGAGGGTTTGGTGTGTCACCCAGCGGCCAGGATACATTGGATATCCTAACTACCGGCTGTGATCTTCCATCCGTTCCTAGTATAACGTACTGGATTTGGTTAATCTAATGGTTCACGTCCACGATATATGTATTACTATTTCGTTACTTAAGCAAATCATAAGGTTTTCATTGTATGTAACGCACAACTTCCTTTCGTTGTGTTTTTGTTCATAATCCATAACATATCATAAAACACTAGACACCTTTTGATATTCTGTCGTTGATATTTCTAATCCATCTATTCCCAATCTATATTTAATTTTGCTTGCTACTCAGAAAAAAAACGCTCATCCTTACATTAATTGGTGCCTCTCTATAAAATGGCTAACCCCGATCGAAATCCACATCACTTCCAATCGAACGTGTAAGTCTTCTTTCTCTAGCTTCCAATTTTGTTCTACATCCACTTTCAATCAGGTGCTTAATTTTTGTTACGTTCATACGTTCATCCAAAATTGCTTAAATTTATTTACGATTTCAAATCATATGAGGTTAATTTTAAAAAAAAAATCCATGATTTTCAAAAATTATTAAAGAATAATTCATTAGGTCTGCACTGTGTCTATTACTCCTATGTTTGATTTAGGTTTTTGATGAATTTTATTTACCAATTTTTCAGTTTCTAACTAAAGATATATCAAACCACAACAGGTACCACCAAATTCCATGATATTTTATTAACCAATTTTTCAGTTTCTTCCATTTTTCTATTTTCTATTTTTTCTTAGCTAAAGGCATCAAACTCTACAAATTATATACAAATTACATAACTACAAAAATGATACTCCAACTCGTAGCTACTTCTGAACGATAGAGGATGAACGCTAAACTAGATATTTAGTTGGCATCTAATCCCAACTCAACCAATATATACCTCATCATTGAGAAAAAACTCCATCTACTTAAAAGGCAAGTGTTCATTCTAAATTGTTCAAAAATCTCTAAAAGTTAAAAAGTTTTGTATACGTCAACTTTTTCTTATGGAACCTTACCCCCACACTTAAATCAAACATTATCCTCAATGTTTCAAACCATTGCAAAAATATTAAGAGGAATGCTTGAAAAAGACAAGGAAGTAAGAATTGGAATTGTGTACCTGATTGACGCATACGAGTAACGTTCAATATTGACTCCCCATATATCAACAATCTAAAAATTTGGGGGTCTACCCACAAAACAATCTGCATATAAAGCAATAGCTTCACTCGAATATTAGCAAATACTGGGAAAATAGAAATTATCATCCCACGAGTTTTTTTTTTTGATCGAAAAGGAGGATATATTAATAGAAGAAGGAATGTACAAACAATTCTACCAGAGGTAGATGAAACAAAGAAAAGAAAGTTCTACACTATCAAAGAGTTACAAAAACAATTTCTTCCAATTAGAAAAAACAATATTGGAGAAATTCAAATGAACTCTCTGACCTGCAGCTGCTGCCCAAGTTAGAACTGTAGACTTGACTTCAAAAATGAGATCGCCATCAGTTTTGAAGAGGTAGTTAGATTCAAATCTTCTACAATTTCTTTCTTTCCAAATCGTGTTCACGATTGCTGACGGGATCAAACTCCATATGTAGTTGCCTGTTGGAGAAAATTATTGTGTATGCCATGATTCTGCCAATGCTCTCATTGAGCCCGGTGACCGGTTGTTAGCCGAGCAAAAATAATTTCACTTTATCACTCTACTAAATATAAATGAAGTACGTGATAAGAAAGAGTTCGTATCCACAGAGAGGCAATTGTTGTTATAAAATTTCAGTTTCTAAAGTAACCAAGGGGGATTTTTGTTTTATCTAAGCAATAAAAGTAATTGAAAGCAATAAAATAATTTGAATAATCAATAAGGAGAAGATATTGGTCATGGGATAGTATCATTCACAAACATGTATTTTCATCAATGATTAGAATTGATAATTTAATCTCTCATTTACTAAAAGTCCTAGGATACCTTGATCGCAAGAATATCCGCTAATTCTCTCGATTTCATCACAACCACATTAAAAGATGCATATGTGAATTCTTCCTAGAAAGCAACCTAAAGTGTAAAAGCATAATTAAGTTTAACTCCCTCAAAGCACTAAGTTCTATGGAATAAGACTAATCAAGGCAATCAAACGTGTAAAAGCACTAATTCAATTTAACCAAGGTTATGATTCATATGCAATTATAAAGATGTATCACTACAAGTAATAACCACACTATGCTACTTAGAATCGAGGGGATAAACAACTATTTCGTATTGAAAACCCTAATCTAGCAATAGAGATGAATGTAAATCGGATTGATTAGGACTCAACCAAACAAACAATCAAATCATATGACAATATTAATAATGAATCATAAACAATAAAGTATTGAGACAAAACTAATTCATAGATTTAAATAACATGTTGAGAAATCAACTTTATCCCATAACCAATAATATGTGTTTAGCTACTCATAGCTACGGAGTTCATCATAAAAATATTAATTGAATAGAAGAAGATGAACAAAAGCAAACCCTAGAAGCATAAACAAAAGCGGCTCTCTCCAAGTTCCAAGAATAATACGTGATATAAAGTTGTAGAAATCTTTCCTTTAAATAGCTTTGCTTTCCAAAATTAGGTCAAGTCTCAAAGGTCCAATAGATAGAAGTACACCAAGCCCATATGTGAGAAAAACCCATGTAGAAAGTATGTCCCAAAAACTGTCACCGTAAAACTGGTATTATGGCCGGAAATCGACAGGAGAAGTGATCGGAAAACAGCTCAGGTGACCGGCAAAGTCTACCCGGTCACCGGACAACGAGTCAAATCGGCCAGGTCAACTTAGTCAAGTCACTGAGTCAAACCGGGTCAAGCACCGAGTCAGATGACTCAACTCGGTGATGTCATCGGGTGAGTCGGGATCATGAGTCAGAACCGAGTCAGCTGTTCCGGTGAGCTAACTAGGCTGACTCGTCAGGCCATTGCACAGGCCTGAGCTGTATTGTGCCATCTTGATGCATTATTCATTTAAATCTCAGCCATAACGGCCTGCACACTTCTCAAGACCAGTGTTTGTTCATTACCACGAACCAATGGCCTTCTTATTCTCCACTGCAATCTGAACTGCAATCATCGACCAACAGCTGAGTTGTAGCTGCACTACCTGCAACCATTGTCTCAACAACCTAACACATATATCTAAGCCAACATCATCACCCAATACCATCACATTCATTCTACCTG
Organism: Papaver armeniacum; assembly: GCA_023531295.1. NCBI lineage: Eukaryota > Viridiplantae > Streptophyta > Magnoliopsida > Ranunculales > Papaveraceae > Papaver > Papaver armeniacum. Next base: position 18,931 of record JAJJWW010004147.1, read on the forward strand.
TTGTAGCTCTGCATTGCATTTTATCTTCTGCAATCTAGATATACCCAGCACCTGACCTCCAACCCTTAACAACAACATCTCTAATCCCATGGAAGCAACATCACATAATCAATATCTCATCCAATAACATAATCACCACCATTCCATTTCAATTCCTATTGATCACTTGCTCGGGCCTCTGCCATACAAACTCATTTCAGTTCACCGCTACCTCCATCTCAAACCAATCCATTGTTGTAGCTTCTGCAACACAAATTCATTATCTCATTCTCTGCCAGCTGATGAGTGCCAAATATTGCATATTTATACACCTTTTTATTGGCATTTAACTCATCTTTTGTGCTCGAGAAATCGAGATATTATCCCATATTCGTATTTTCTTTGTTTTCAAGAATAAATATTTGTACTAATTAATTTTTGTGTTTTAGGTAGTGAATAAAGCTCGGAGAAACTGAGGAGCCAAAAGAGCAAAGAATTGGAGACAAGCGTCTATGGAGCAGAAAACCGAAGCCCACGCGCATCAGAAGCAACCCATTTACCAGACATGGGCCCAAGCTTTCCAAGACCCGGATCCGAGCCCGTCCTTTCTGAGCCGTGGAGATCTCACCCAGCCACATCCTACGCTCGCTCCTTCTTGCACATCGTCCCTTGATGCATTCGCTCAACACCAAAATCCTAGTCCTCCCTGAGCCGTTCAGATCTCGCTCTTCTGCATCCTACGGTCGCTCCACCCTTCGCATCGTCTTCCCGCTACGCCTGCTTCACAACAAAACCACCCTATACCTATACCCCATCGACTACACCCCATTTCTCTCTTCTTCTTCTCTTTCTTCTCCATACCCTCTTCAGAGAAAACCCTTCACCCATACCTCTGTGCAGAGCCATCACCACCTCCATCATCTCCTTATCACTGACACCAATACCATCAACCACCTTCTCCGCCACCCTAGGTTCATCCATCTCCATCTTTAGCTTCTTTCATAACCTAGAAGCTAGGGTTGAAGATGATTGAAACTAGGGTCTCACCAAACCTCATGCATGGTCGATTCGGAGGTCGAGAGGCGAGACAGGAGAGTGCGATTCAGGGAGTATGGGCGATTGGGTATGCGTTTACTTTTCAATTTAAAATGAATTAGGGTTTTGGAGTTTGCTTGTATAAATAGAAGGGGTAGTGTGTGTTAGAGCGGATGCAGGTTAGCAGACGAAGTAATTTAGATTTAATTTGTTATTTGTTGTTATACTATGTTCTAATTTAGTTTGCTAGGGTTTCATTGAAACCCTAATTCATTGTTATGATTTCAACTTTGCTTGAATGTTCTTGAGTGCTTAATTGTATCGAGATATCTCCAATTTTAGTACCCAATGTTTTCTCTCACAATGCATGCCAAGTATACATTGTAGTTAGGTTAAACCGCATTGGTGATACTTCAGCTCAAGCCTTAGAGATAAATTGCTAATTTTTTGACTAGTTGTGCTTAATTAGACAACTAGTGCTCTAGGTTAGTACCTTAGGCGATAATTGAGTTATCATTAGGTGAAACTCCTTAGATAGGTGATAATCTTGACACATTATCCTTATGTCTCCATACAAGAACAAGAAAAGCTCAACTTAGTTGAACACATAATAGGAATTAGAGGTGGATGTGATAACCCTAGTACCCTTTCATTTCTCTTGCTTTTATTTCATTTTCAATCCTTTGTCATAACATTCACTTAGCCGTTTCGGCAACAAAACCCCCGTTGTTACAATATCACACGAAACTCAGTTAAGCCAAGCCTTTGATCAACTTATAGCACCACAAGTCTCTGTGGTTCGACCCGTATTTGCCTTGTGCTATATTGAAGACACGTGTACTTGCGGTATAACAAGTAGGCATAAAAAGCAACACATTCCCAAGCCTAACAAGTTTTTGGCGCCATTGCGGGGACTTAGCGTGTGCTTGATTGATCCATTTCTTGCTTCACTTGAAATCCATTTCACCCTGTACATATTCACTTTGCATTATTGCTTTTGGTCTTTTATTAGTATAACTTAGCTTAAATTCTTTCTTTATTTTACATTTCGCACTTTGTCATTCTATCCGTTATTGCATCATCACAGACCGTATTTTTCCTTTTATTCTTGTGTAACGTGTAGTGTAACTTGTAGTCATCATAACCCTGTATTTGTAGTCATCATAACTAGTAGTGTCACTTAGTGTAATTATTCTTGTTACATATGTAGCTTAATATAATCCATTTGTTTTTTCATTTGATTCATATCATTTGCATCTTAGCTTTGTAATCGAGCTATAAGCATCATTGCCACGTAGCTTAGTGTCACTTGTAACTCTTATTCCCTGTCGGTCAATAAGCATAACAACTATTGCTTTTCCCCCTGTGATGATCCAAAACACTCTCAGTTGCTTATGCCAGTGTTAAAATTCATTCCATCTGCTATAACTTGCACCTTCTGGGAATTGATATTGCTCTGCTTTGAGTAGCAGTGCCGCAAAGTTTGTTGTGAAAGGCCGAGGCAAGGAAGCGCAATTGTTAACAGAGAGTCCAAACAGTTAGCGGCAAACTTCGGTGGAAGTCAAGTTCAATTGATAAGTAAGTTGACACTCATTGAATGTTAACTTTGTTGAGATAACCTTGAATGAATGAATGAATGATAGTATGTATGTGATAGGTTAAGATAAGTTGCTTGAATACAAGATTTCTACTTTTCGTTAACGAGTTTGTTGAGATAAGCATTTTCACTCATTGAATGTTAACCTATTGAGATAAGCATGCTAGACCTTGAATGAATGAATGAATGATAGTATGTATGCTTGCTTGTTGATCTTGTGCCTAAACCCAGTTGATACAACTTGCTACTAGGGTTTGTGGTTGTCTCAATGGTGGAAAGAATGGAAGGTTGCTACTTATCACAAACCCTTAGCTTCAACATAATCTTTGGTTGAGTGCGGAGTTGATGGAGCTCGGCTCCCCCCTTGTTGAGGTTCCGAGGTGGAGTTGTTGGTAGCGGTGTTGCCTTGAGCTTGAGTAGCAATCATGTGACCTTGTTGTTTGTGAATGAGCCATAACAAGCATATTGTAGTACCCGGGGAATGATAGGGTTGGTATGTGATAATGGCTTGAGGCAAAGGCTAACCATTGCATGATAAGTCTGAGATCACTTTGCTAAGCATTGCTCAACCTTGCAATATCCGAAATTTGTGCAATCCGAGGCCCGAGTTTGTGAGCATATCATAACAAGCATATTGTGTGAAACAATTGCGAACTATCTTTGACACTTGAGCAATTTTGAAACTGAGCAATTTTGAAACCGAAATATGTGCTTGTATGTTCCGTGACCCTAGTTGCCATCACCCCGAGCTCAACTCCAGCCCCTGAAGCTGTTGAGTGTGATCTGCAGCTTGGATAACCACATTAACACCATCAACCCTGTATCTTGCAATCCTTATGGTCTGTTGACAAGTGTGAAAAATCTGATGATATGTTTGTATAGCCATTAGAGCTGCAACCCTGAGCAGCCCCTGCAATTTATAGGATTCAGGTGAGTGACTCATTGATAGCTGAATATGCTCCTTGTGCCTCATGACTGCATGATAAGTTACAAACCCACAAAAGCCTGAGCCCATGCAATTGCTAGTTTTTATCTCAATGACTTCATGTTAGCTGAGTTTGATATCTCTTATGCTGTATCTCTGAGTTGAAATAGATCATGATATATGCATGTATGAACTTGGCACATCTTTCATGAGCTTTATCTCACTGTTGTTCTGCTAAGCTATTGCATAACCCACCTGAGCATAACCTGAGCATACCCTGAGCATACCACAACCCCTTGCTGAGTCACTTTTATTGCATGAATTTGCTGAACTCTGCCCTGTACCTTTGTGCATGCTCTGAACTGAGGGTAGCCAAATCTGTGCATCTGCCCTGAGTTTAACTCCGCCCCCCTGGAGCTGTGAGTTTGAGCCACAGCTGAGATGCCCAAGTCTGCTGCATCAACTGGGCTGGTTGATATCAACTACCCCAGTTGACTCCAACAACCCTGAGCTTACTCTGTCAAGCCTTACTATGCCCTGAAAATTTTTGAGAACTTGGGTACCTCTTGACTGTGTTAACACCCTGAGCATGCTGTGGAGTTCTAGCATTGCCTTTTTGCTGTACTTGTGCTACATCTGTGGAGTTGTATCTACATAAAGCTGATCTTTACTCTCCATGATGCTTTGAACTGTTATGCTTTGAAGTGCTAGCATCAACTTCTGCAATTGGTGTGTGAATTTTTGGATATTTGGTGCTTAGTTCTGTGAGAAACTGTGTGTGTTCTTTTTCCAACCTGTGCACATAATTTGAGCCTTGCATAACCACCGAACCCAAAACCTAGGCTGCAAATAACTAAGCCCACATAATTTGGCTTGTGTAACTGGTGCTGTGCATTTCCAAGAAGCACTCTCTCGTGCTAGAAATTGTGTCAACTTTGTGAGTTTGTGAGTGATCTCTGCTGAAGCTTGCTTGAGCTGTGCTGTTGCATCTGCAACAACTAGGCTGCACACAAACTGAAACCCAGTTTCACTGGGCTGTGCTTAATCTGAAGCCCAGTGTCCATAAATTGAGTTGCCAACTGCTGGGCTGGAACCACCCAATCACCTGGGCTTTACATAATCTGACCTGAAGCCCATATAACTTGGGCTGCACATTTGCAGCAACACCCAGCAATCCTGTGTGCTGTGATATTCTTGTGAGTTGTGCCTCATTGTGCATCAAACCTGCACACCAGCAACCTACACCAGCAACATGTGCATTTGCACATAACCTGGGCTCTGTACAACCTGAAGCCCACAAAAACCATAACCCATACAAACCAAACAAAGCCCTCATAAACCAAATCCCACTATAAACCAAAACTGAGCCCACAACAGCTGGGCTTTGCATAACTTGGGCTTGCATCTGGACTTAGTATACTTGATGTGTGTTAGGCTATAGTGCTTCTCTTTAAGCCCAAATTGAGTTGCTAGATCATGTCAGGATTTTGGTCTGCAACTGGAGATACAAACAAATCCATTAGAGAGCTTGCTTATGGGCATGCTTCACAGTATGAACTCCCCACATACCATAGTGATTTTAGGGAATACTATGAACCTTCTCAGGGCCCTGACCTTGAATATCCATACCCTAATCATTATGACCACATGTATCATCAACCACCATGGGAGGATGAGCAATTCTATCCTCCAATGAACCCATGTATGCACTCAGTGGAAGAAAAACTCATAGAGCAAAACAATGCTAGGTTTGAATTGAATGCAATGCATGATCATCCATATAACAACATGTATGAGTTTCCCTTGTGTAGTGAACCATGTGCACAACCATATAATGATCATTCATATGAAACATGCATACCCACTATTGAAGACTCTCCTTCCATTGAACAGGTGTTACTTGTTCTTAAAGATGAACCTGATTCATTTAGAAAAGAAGAATGGAGGAAGTTCATGATAGGATGATTGTTGTCCCTAATGAAGAAAATCTTGAAAATAGTGTTTCTCTTCCTACTCATGCAATCTGTTATTGAATATGAACCTAATCTAGAGGAAAATGAGTACACTAGAAATGCTACAATTTTCAATAGGAAATACATTTTTGTTATGATGATGATGATGATGAATATGATATGTTAGAAGAGCATGTGCATGCAGAAAATATGATGGAATCTTTTGGTTCAGAGACGTTAGGCGTCTCTTCTGTGAACCATATGAATGATACTTCTTCTAACATTCATACATGTGATATTAACTCTGAGCTTGGGTTTGTGAAATTCTTTAGTGAAAGTGAGCATGCTACACAACTTGTTTGTGACCTAGGAAAAGATGAATCTTCTGTTGACACTAATGTTCTTTTGGATCATGATATTATTGTTGTGTCTGATTCCCTTCCCATGTCACAATATGTTGCCTCCTCTGATGATTATGACATGGAGATTGATGAATTGTTCTATGCAGGTGAACATGATTTACCTTCTTCTGACCTTAGGAAAGTGTGTGGTGGTACAAATGATCTTATACATGAAAACAACTTAGATGTACCTAATCTCTCTCCTAAGGCACAGATTGAAACTCCTCCACCAAACCTAGGTGTAGTTTGTAACAAAATTGCAAAACCAACTTTTCTGAAAATGCCTAATTTAGGCCTAGAGCTTTGTGCTTCCCAAGTCCTCTTGGACTATTTTGCATCAAAGTACAACACTTTTAAGGAGCCACAGTTGGAATGTGTATATCTGCCTGTTCTTAGCAAAGCTCACTTTGAGTTAGACTTTTTGCATGATGTACCGCTAAAATTGCAAGATTTTGTGCTCTCAAACACACCTGTTGACAAGTTTAGGTTTGAGGGAAAATCATTCTCATACGCAGTCTTACTTGCACTCTCATGTTATGTTTGTGTAAGGCTGTTGATATTTGTACATATTTTCTTTTGGGTTGATCCTCAACTCTTTAGATTGTTAGTGTACGGTGAATTCTCATTGTATATAATCAAGTAGGACTTGTTAAATTTTCTTTTCTTGCATCGGTTGAGTCTTCTTGTGCATATATTGTGCTAATCCGATATGATCTCCACTGAGAATGTTGGATTCTAGCCTTGACTAATGAAGCTCTAACCTTGCTCCCGCAAACATCAGGTAATCTCTTCCATTTTCCCTTATCAGCATAGTTCTCTTGGTATGTGACTATTTAAAATTTTATCATCTGTTGACACATTGAGGACAATGTTTGATTTAGGTTTGGGGGTGCATTTGTATATAGAGTTTTTAGTCTTTTATTTTCAAAAAAAAAAAAACAACCTCAAAAATTTGCATAAAAACCTCCAACTTTTAGAGATTTTAGAGTCACTAGCATGCTTCTAGCTATGTTTACATAGAGAGTCGACCGAAAAAAGAACTTGGAAGTCTTAGGAGAACACAATCGGGTTTCTTAGTTGACTAGAGCGTTAAAATTGGATTTAACCATACCGGAGAGCGAATTAGGTGCTGTTTAGATATTCGGTAGTAGAATTGTGATCACCCATAGCGGAGACTACCCATTTTACATCAAGTGAGGCACCAACCTTCAATTTTTTTGCAACTTTCTAGAAAATTTTGTTAGAGTGTGTGTCACCGACGTCAATTAGGGTAGGAATGGTGAGCTACCCAACTTCGCACCACTTTCAGCACTATTTTTGATCTCTTGAGTGCTATTTTTGTCAATCATGAGGGTGACGTTTAAAGATGAAAACTTCTTCTAAATACCAATTTGCAGTTAGCATCACTCTCTCCCTCTCAATCAACAGATTTATAGAAACACATCATCGTCAGCAAGCGGAGCAACTTGAAGACAAGTTGATATAGTCCAAGGTTTACGTGCAACAAAGAAAAGAAAATAGGATGAGAATTAATGAAGTTTGTGAAAAATTGAGTTTTATTGTTATTTTCATTTCATGTATTAAATTCTAAAAAAAAAAAAAAAAATTGAGTTAGTAGTTTCATTGTTGTTATTTTTATGTAATTAATGTTCAAAAAAAAAAAAAAATGTATGTTTGTCAAGTTTTTGTGAAGTTCAGAAGTTCATCACCAGCTATTGAAGACCGAAGACCGAAGATTGAAGACGTTTCTATGAATGCTGAGAGAGTGATATTAATTGCCGATCGGGTGAGAAGGTAAGTAATTACTCCCACCCTTGCTAATGGTTGATTTCCTTTCTTAGAGATCATCGGAAAAAGATTCTTTTTGTCCACACTACGTGGAGTCTCCGAGAAATTATTTCGGAAGGTTATCCTTCTTACCTACAACGTGTGCAGGATTTCTCTCTTTATTCCTGCTTGCACACATGAGAGACTAAAAAAGCGGTCTTTTTGAGTGCAATTATCATAAAACCCTATTAGTGAGGCCGAAGTCGAGGCTTATGATCACAATCGAATCCGAATTCTTTTATATGGTATGGTTACTTCTCGCTCAAAGACTTAAGGATGAGAATGCGTACTTTGGTAGTTCTAACTTCTTGTTACTAGCATGCGAAACTCTATGTCCTCATAGCTCCTTGGATGCTTGAGACTCTTTTACACTCGAAGTTGGAGAAGGTTTTGTGGGTACACCTCGGTAAACCCTCACGAGACTACAACTCGTCCACTAGGGACACCTAGAGGTTTAAAGGCTTAGTGCATACCCTAAATGCATTCGCAGGACTGCGACGGTGGGTATAGTTAGGATTTCTTAACTGTTTCACTTGAGGACAAGTAAAATTCGGGTTTGGGGGTATTTGATGAGTGCCAAATATTGCATATTTATACACCTTTTTATTGGCATTTAACTCATCTTTTGTGCTCAGAAATCAGATATTATCCCATATTCTGTATTTTCTTTGTTTTCAAGAATAAATATTTGTACTAATTAATTTTATGTTTTTAGGTAGTGAATAAAGCTCGGAGAAACTGAGGAGCCAAAAGAGCAAAGAATTGGAGACAAGCGTCTATGGAGCAGAAAACCGAAGCCCACGCGCATCAGAAGCAACCCATTACCAGACATGGGCCCAAGCTTTCCAAGACCCGGATCCGAGCCCGTCCTTTCTGAGCTATGGAGATCTCACCCAGCCACATCCTACGCTCGCTCCTTCTTGCACATCGTCCCTTGATGCATTCGCTCAACACTAAAATCCTAGTCCTCCCTGAGCCGTTCAGATCTCGCTCTTCTGCATCCTACGGTCGCTCCACCCTTCGCATCGTCTTCCCGCTACGCCTGCTTCACAATAAAACCACCCTATACCTATACCCCATCGACTACACCCCATTTCTCTCTTCTTCTTCTCTTTCTTCTCCATACCCTCTTCAGAGAAAACCCTTCACCCATACCTCTGTGCAGAGCCATCACCACCTCCATCATCTCCTTATCACTGACACCAATACCATCAACCACCTTCTCCGCCACCCTAGGTTCATCCATCTCCATCTTTAGATTCTTTCATAACCTAGAAGCTAGGGTTGAAGATGATTGAAACTAGGGTCTCACCAAACCTCATGCATGGTCGATTCAGAGGTCAGAGACGAGACAGGAGAGTGCGATTCAGGGAGTATGGGCGATTGGGTATGCGTTTACTTTTCAATTTAAAATGAATTAGGGTTTTGGAGTTTGCTTGTATAAATAGAAGGGGTAGTGTGTGTTAGAGCGGATGCCTGGGTTAGCCAGAGCAGCAATTTAGATTTAATTTGTTATTTGTTGTTATACTATGTTCTAATTTAGTTTGCTAGGGTTTCATTGAAACCCTAATTCACTGTTATGATTTTAACTTTGCTTGAATGTTCTTGAGTGCTTAATTGTATCAGATATCTCCAATTTTAGTACCCAATGTTTTTCTCTCACAATGCATGCCAAGTATACATTGTAGTTAGGTTAAAACTGCATTGGTGATACTTCAGCTCAAGCCTTAGAGATAAATTGCTAATTCTTTTGACTAGTTGTGCTTAATTAGACAACTAGTGCTCTAGGTTAGTACCTTAGCTGATAATTGAGTTATCATTAGGTGAAACTCCTTAGATAGGTGATAATCTTGACACATTATCCTTGTCTGCCACAGGAACAAGAAAAGCTCAACTTAGTTGAACACATAATAGGAATTAGAGGTGGATGTGATAACCCTAGTACCCTTTCATTTCTACTGCTTTTATTTCATTTTCAATCCACTGTCATAACATTCACTTAGCCGTTTCGGCAACAAAACCCCCTGTTGTTACAATATCACCTGAAACTCAGTTAAGCCAAGCCTTTGATCAACTTATAGCACCACAAGTCTCTGTGGTTCGACCCGTATTTGCCTTGTGCTACATTGAAGACACCGTGTACTTGCGGTATAACAAGTAGGCATAAAAAGCAACACATTCCCAAGCCTACCAAGTTTTTGGCGCCGCTGCCGGGGACTTGGCGTGTGTGCCCATGATCCATTTCTTGCTTCACCGAAATCCATTTCACCCCCTGTACATATTCACTTTGCATTATTGCTTTTGGTCTTTTATTAGTATAACTTAGCTTAAATTCTTTCTTTATTTTACATTTTCGCTTTTTGTCATTCTATCTGTTATTGCATCATCACATCTGTATTTTTCCTTTTATTCTTGTGTAACGTGTAGTGTAACTTGTAGTCATCATAACCATGTATTTGTAGTCATCATAACTAGTAGTGTCACTTAGTGTAATTATTCTTGTTACATATGTAGCTTAGTATAATCCATTTGTTTTTGCATTTGATTCATATCATTTGCATCTTAGCTTTGTAATCTGAGCTATAAGCATCATTGCCCTGTAGCTTAGTGTCACTTGTAACTCTTATTCCCTGTCAGTCCAATAAGCATAACAACTATTGCTTTTTTCCCCCCTGTGACAGTCCAAAACACTCTCAGTTGCTTATGCCAGTGTTAAAATTCATTTCATCTGCTATAACTTGCACCTTCTGGGGAACCGATATTGCTCACTGAGTAAGCGGTGTGCCTGCAAAGCTGTTGTGAAAGCTGAGGCAAGGAAGCGCAATTATTAACAGAGCAGTCCAAACAGGTTAGCAGCAAACTTCAGTGGAAGTCAACTGAGTAAGTTGACACCACAGAACCTGTTAAGCTAAGTTGCTTGAATCTGTTAACCTGTTGAGATAAGCATTTTCACTCATTGAATGTTAACCTATTGAGATAAGCATGCTAGACCTTGAATGAATGAATGAATGATAGTATGTATGCTTGCTTGTTGATCTTGTGCCTAAACCCAGTTGATACAACTTGCTTTGTGCTTATCACAAACCCTTAGCTTCAACATAATCTGAGCTCAGCTCCAGCCCCTGTAGCTGTTGAGCTTGAGTAGCAATCCTGTGACCTTGTTGAGCTGTGAATGAGCCATAACAAGCATATTGTAGTACCTGTGATAACCTGCTAACCATTGCATGATAAGCCAGTCACTTTGCTAAGCATTGCTCAACCTTGCAATATCTAAAATTTGTGCAATCTGAGGCCTGAGTTTGTGAGCATATCCTGTGAAACAACTGAACTATCTTTGACACTTGAGCAATTTTGAAACCTGAAATATGTGCTTGTATGTTCTGTGACCCTAGTTGCCATCAGCCCTGAGCTCAACTCCAGCCCCTGAAGCTGTTGAGTGTGATCTGCAGCTTGGATAACCACATTAACACCATCAACCCTGTATCTTGCAATCCTCATGGTCTGTTGACAAGTGTGAAAAATCTGATGATATGTTTGTATAGCTATTAGAGCTGCAACCACCGAGCAGCCCTTTGCAATTTATAGGATTCGGGTGAGTGACTCCTTGATATTTGAATATGCTCCTTGTGCCTCATGATTTGCATGATAAGTTACAAACCCACAAAAGCTCTGAGCCCATGCAATTGCTAGTTTTTATCTCAATGACTTCATGTTAGTTGAGTTTGATATCTCTTGTCTTTGTATCTACGAGTTGAAATAGATCATGATATATGCATGTATGAACTTGGCACATCTTTCATGAGCTTTATCTCACTGTTGTTCTGCTAAGCTATTGCATAACCCACCTGAGCATACCCTGAGCATACCACAACCCCCTGCTTTGAGTCACTTTTATTGCATGAATTTCTTGAACTCGCCCGTACCTTTGTGCGTGCTCGGGCGAGGGTAGCCAAATCGTGCATCCGCCCGAGTTTAACTCCGCCCCACGGAGCTGTGAGTTTGAGCCACAGATTGAGATGCCCAAGTCTCTTTGCATCAATCGGGCTGGTTGATATCAACTACCCCAGTTGACTCCAACAACCCCGAGCTTACTCTGTCAAGCCTTACTATGCCCCGAAAATTTTTGAGAACTTGGGTACCTCTTGTTCGTGTTAACACCCTGAGCATGTTGTGGAGTTCTAGCATTGCCTTTTTGCTGTACTTGTGCTACATCTGTGGAGTTGTATCTACATAAAGCTGATCTTTACTCTCCATGCTTTGAACTGTTATGCTTTGAAGTGCTAGCATCAACTTCTGCAATTGGTGTGTGAATTTTTGGATATTTGGTGCTTAGTTCTGTGAGAGAAGCGTGTGTGTTCTTTTGCCAACCTGTGCACATAATTTGAGCCTTGCATAACCACCGAACCCAAAACCTAGGCTGCAAATAACTAAGCCCACATAATTTGGCTTGTGTAACTGGTGCTGTGCATTTCCAAGAAGCACTCCTCTGTGTCAGAAATTGTGTCAACTTTGTGAGTTTGTGAGTGATCTCTGCTGAAGCTTGCTTGAGCTGTGCTGTTGCATCTGCAACAACTAGGCTGCACACAAACTGAAACCCAGTTTCACTGGGCTGTGCTTAATCTGAAGCCCAGTGTCCATAAATTGAGTTGCCAACTGCTGGGCTGGAACCACCCAATCACCTGGGCTTTACATAATCTGACCTGAAGCCCATATAACTTGGGCTGCACATTTGCAGCAACACCCAGCAATCCTGTATGCTGTGATATTCTTGTGAGTTGTGCCTCATTGTGCATCAAACCTGCACACCAACAACCTGTGCATTTGCACATAACCTGGGTTCTGTACAACCTGAAGCCCACAAAAACCATAACCCATACAAACCAAACAAAGCCCTCATAAACCAAATCCCACTATAAACCAAAATTGAGCCCACAACAGCTGGGCTTTGCATAACTTGGGCTTGCATCTGGACTTAGTATACTTGATGTGTGCTAGGCTATAGTGCTTCTCTTTAAGCCCAAATTGAGTTGCTAGATCATGTCAGGATTTTGGTCTGCAACTGGAGATACAAACAAATCCATTAGAGAGCTTGCTTATGGGCATGCTTCACAGTATGAACTCCCCACATACCATAGTGATTTTAGGGAATACTATGAACCTTCTCAGGGCCCTGACCTTGAATATCCATACCCTAATCATTATGACCACATGTATCATCAACCACCATGGGAGGATGAGCAATTCTATCCTCCAATGAACCCATGTATGCACTCAGTGGAAGAAAAACTCATAGAACAAAACAATGCTAGGTTTGAACTGAATGCAATGCATGATCATCCATCTAGCAACATGTATGAGTTTCCCTTGTGTAGTGAACCATGTGCACAACCATATAATGATCACTCATATGAAACATGCATGCCCACTATTGAAGACTCTCCTTCCATTGAACAGTGTTACTTGTTCTTAAAGATGAACCTGATTCATTTAGAAAAAGAAGAATGGAGGGAAGTTCATGATAGGATGATTGTTGTCCCTAATGAAGAAAATCTTGAAAATAGTGTTTCTCTTCCTACTCATGCAACTGTTATTGAATATGAACCTAATCTAGAGGAAAATGAGTACACTAGAAATGCTACAATTTTCAATAGGGAAATACATTTTTGTTATGATGATGATGATGATGAATATGATATGTTAGAAGAGCATGTGCATGCAGAAAATATGATGGAATCTTTTGGTTCAGAGACGTTAGGCGTCTCTTCTGTGAACCCTATGAATGATACTTCTTCTAACATTCATACATGTGATATTAACTCTGAGCTTGGGTTTGTGAAATTCTTTAGTGAAAGTGAGCATGCTACACAACTTGTTTGTGACCTAGGAAAAGATGAATCTTCTGTTGACACTAATGTTCTTTTGGATCATGATATTATTGTTGTGTCTGATTCCCTTCCCATGTCACAATATGTTGCCTCCTCTGATGATTATGACATGGAGATTGATGAATTATTCTATGCAGGTGAACATGATTTACCTTCTTCTGACCTTAGGAAAGTGTGTGATGGTACAAATGATCTTATACATGAAAACAACTTAGATGTACCTAATCTCTCTCCTAAGGCACAGATTGAAACTCCTCCACCAAACCTAGGTGTATTTTGTAACAAAATTGCAAAACCAACTTTTCTGAAAATGCCTAAATTAGGCCTAGAGCTTTGTGCTTCCCAAGTACTCTTGGACTATTTTGCATCAAAGTACAACACTTTTAAGGAGCCACGGTTGGAATGTGTATATCTGCCTGTTCTTAGCAAAACTCACTTTGAGTTAGACTTTTTGCATGATGTACCTTTAAAATTGCAAGATTTTGTGCTCTCAAACACACCTGTTGACAAGTTTAGGTTTGAGGGAAAATCATTCTCATACGCAGTGTTACTTGCACTCTCATGTTATATTTGTGTAAGGCTGTTGATATTTGTACATATTTTCTTTTGGGTTGATCCTCAACTCTTTAGATTGTTAGTGTACGGTGAATTCTCATTGTATATAATCCAGTAGGACTTGTTAAATTTTCTTTCTTGCATCGGTTGAGTCTTCTTGTGCATATATTGTGCTAATCCGATATGATCTCCACTGAGAATGTTGGATTCTAGCCTTGACTAATGAAGCTCTAACCTTGCTCCCGCCGACATCCGGTAATCTCTTCCCTTTTCTCTTATCAGCATAGTTCTCTTGGTATGTGACTATTTAAAATTTTATCATCTGTTGACACATTGAGGACAATGTTTGATTTAGGTTTGGGGGTGCATTTGCATATAGAGTTTTTAGTCTTTTATTTTCAAAAAAAAAAAAAAAACCTCAAAAATTTGCATAAAAACCTCCAACTTTTAGAGATTTTAGAGTCACTAGCATGCTTCTAGCTATGTTTACATAGAGAGTCTGACCGAAATAACAGAACTTGGAAGTACCGGAGAACAAAATCGGGTTTCTTAGTTGACTAGAGCGTTAAAATTGGATTTAACCATACCGGAGAGCGAATTAGGTGTTGTTTAGATATTCGGTAGTAGAATTGTGATCACCCATAGTGGAGACTACCCATTTTACATCAAGTGAGGCACCAACCTTCAATTTTTTTGCAACTTTCTAGAAAAGCTGTTAGAGTGTGTGTCACCGTACGTCAATTAGGGTAGGAATGGTGAGCTACCCAACTTCGCACCACTTTCAAAGCACTATTTTTGATCTCTTGAGTGCTATTTTTTGTCAATCATGAGGGTGACGTTTAAAGATGAAAACTTCTTCTAAATACCGATTTGCAGTTAGCATCACTCTCTCCCTCTCAATCAACAAATTTATAGAAACACATCATCGTCAGCAAGCGGAGCAACTTGAAGACAAGTTGATATAGTCCAAGGTTTACGTGCAACAAAGAAAAGAAAATAGGATGAGAATTAATGAAGTTTGTGAAAAATTGAGTTTTATTGTTATTTTCATTTCATGTATTAAATTCTAAAAAAAAAAAAAAAATTGAGTTAGTAGTTTCATTGTTGTTATTTTTATGTAATTAATGTTCAAAAAAAAAAAAAAAAAAAAATGTATGTTTGTCAAGTTTTTGTGAAGTTCAAAAGTTCATCATCAGCTATTGAAGACCGAAGACCGAAGATTGAAGACGTTTCTATGAATCTTTGAGAGAGTGATATTAATTGCCGATCGGGTGAGAAGGTAAGTAAGTACTCCCACCCTTGCTAATGGTTGATTTCCTTTCTTAGAGATCATCGGAAAAAGATTCTTTTTGTCCACACTTCGTGGAGTCTCCGTAAATTATTTCGAAAGGTTATCCTTCTTACCTACAACGTGTGCGGGATTTCTCTCTTTATTCCTGCCTGCACACATAAGAGACTAAAAAAGCGGTCTTTTTGAGTGCAATTATCATAAAACCCTATTAGTGAGGCCGAAGTCGAGGCTTATGATCACAATCGAATCCGAATTCTTTTATATGGTATGGTTACTTCTCGCTCAGCACTTAAGGATGAGAATGCGTACTTTGGTAGTTCTAACTTCTTGTTACTAGCATGCAGAAACTCTATGTCCTCATAGCTCCTTGGATGCTTGAGACTCTTTTACACTCTGAAGTTGGAGAAGGTTTTGTGGGTACACCTCTGGTAAACCCTCACGAGACTACAACTCGTCCACTAGGGACACCTAGAGGTTTAAAGGCTTAGTGCATACGCTAAATGCATTTGAGAGACCTGCGACAGGGGTATAGTTAGGATTTCTTAATTTCTGTTTCACTTGAGGACAAGTAAAATTCAGGTTTGGGGGTATTTGATGAGTGCCAAATATTGCATATTTATACACCTTTTTATTGGCATTTAACTCATCTTTTGTGCTCAGAAATCAGATATTATCCCATATTCTGTATTTTCTTTGTTTTCAAGAATAAATATTTGTACTAATTAATTTTGTGTTTTTAGGTAGTGAATAAAGCTCGGAGAAACTGAGGAGCCAAAAGAGCAAAGAATTGGAGACAAGCGTCTATGGAGCAGAAAACCGAAGCCCACGCGCATCATAAGCAACCCATTACCAGACATGGGCCCAAGCTTTCCAAGACCCGGATCCGAGCCCGTCCTTTCTGTGCCATGGAGATCTCACCCAGCCACATCCTACGCTCGCTCCTTCTTGCACATCGTCCCTTGATGCATTCGCTCAACACCAAAATCCTAGTCCTCCCTGAGCCGTTCAGATCTCGCTCTTCTGCATCCTACGGTCGCTCCACCCTTCGCATCGTCTTCCCGCTACGCCTGCTTCACAACAAAACCACCCTATACCTATACCCCATCGACTACACCCCATTTCTCTCTTCTTCTTCTCTTTCTTCTCCATACCCTCTTCAGAGAAAACCCTTCACCCATACCTCTGTGCAGAGCCATCACCACCTCCATCATCTCCTTATCACTGACACCAATACCATCAACCACCTTCTCCGCCACCCTAGGTTCATCCATCTCCATCTTTAGCTTCTTTCATAACCTAGAAGCTAGGGTTGAAGATGATTGAAACTAGGGTCTCACCAAACCTCATGCATGGTCGATTCAGAGGTCAGAGACGAGACAGGAGAGTGCGATTCATGGAGTATGGGCGATTGGGTATGCGTTTACTTTTCAATTTAAAATGAATTAGGGTTTTGGAGTTTGCTTGTATAAATAGAAGGGGTAGTGTGTGTTAGAGCGGATGCCTGGGTTAGCCGAGTCAGCAATTTAGATTTAATTTGTTATTTGTTGTTATACTATGTTCTAATTTAGTTTGCTAGGGTTTCATTGAAACCCTAATTCACTGTTATGATTTCAACTTTGCTTGAATGTTCTTGAGTGCTTAATTGTATCAGATATCTCCAATTTTAGTACCCAATGTTTTTCTCTCACAATGCATGCCAAGTATACATTGTAGTTAGGTTAAAACTGCATTGGTGATACTTCAGCTCAAGCCTTAGAGATAAATTGCTAATTATTTTGACTAGTTGTGCTTAATTAGACAACTAGTGCTCTAGGTTAGTACCTTAGATGATAATTGAGTTATCATTAGGTGAAACTCCTTAGATAGGTGATAATCTTGACACATTATCCTTTGCCCACGGGGAACAAGAAAAGCTCAACTTAGTTGAACACATAATAGGAATTAGAGGTGGATGTGATAACCCTAGTACCCTTTCATTCCTCTTTGCTTTTATTTCATTTTCAATCCCTTGTCATAACATTCACTTAGCCGTTTCGGCAACAAAACCCCGTTGTTACAATATCACCTGAAACTCAGTTAAGCCAAGCCTTTGATCAACTTATAGCACCACAAGTCTCTGTGGTTCGACCCGTATTTGCCTTGTGCTACATTGAAGACACCGTGCACTTGCGGTATAACAAGTAGGCATAAAAAGCAACACATTCCCAAGCCTACCACCAGCAACCAACAACACAATCACCATACTACCATAAATCACCATCAGCTTCAAATTCACTACTTCCATCTAATTGCAGTATCTGTAGCTCTCCATGTGCAGCACAGAACCACTATCTTCAGTCCGAAACAACCCATATTTGCCTAAGATTAAGCCATAACATCACAGCTCACAGCTTCACCATCGTTTTGTTTGTCCACCGCAGCTTCAATTCACAACTGCCATACTGCAACATCACAACCTGAGCAAACCCATTTGCATTCTAGACTCGAACGCCATCACAACAGTGTCACTAGCACAACCAATCACAGACTTCAACACAAGAATCTCCTCCAGCACTCAGCTCAAAAATATCATAACAATCCATTGCTTCAACTCCATCCACTGCAACTGCGTCGTCTCGAGCTAGTATTGCTTCATCTACATCCTTGTAACTCCTAACAGCTGCAGACCACAACCTAGTCATAACATTCGTTCTCCATCCTACACATTTCATACTTGCCTGTAATTCTTCACACCATCTATCCATCTGCTTTAACATCAGTAAGCACACACAATTCTTACAACACATAGCTTCCTAAGCCTCAACTCATTAGCAGCATAGCTGCTCACCACTTAAATCAGTTGTATTCATACCAACAGTTACAACTTCATTCTTGAACTCAGACTACCCAGCATAAATTTCCATCTCTTCCATTCAACCAGTGATCTCCCTGTAAATCTATGTGTGCATTACCTTCACATTCTTCTGTAATTCCCATGATAATCAACGATTCCCACAGTTAACAGTAAATGGTTACAATTCTTCAATCTGGTTTCTCTCAACACAAATCTTCATCGATTCTCCCCTGTAAACATGAATTCCAGAAACCAAATCTTAAATTCATTTATAACCCATCTCTAAATTCATCACCAGAACCCATTAATCCATGGCAGTAACACTTCAAACTCTTGAAATCAAATCGATCTCAAACAACCGCATAAACAATCTCCCTGTCATTTTGACTAACTTCAAACCCTAACTCTTTCCTGTGATTTTCTCCTCATCACCTCCTTGAATTCTTCTCTTGATTTCACGATTCACATCACTCCAATCTTCAAGAACATCTTTAATTCGACAGCGGCACAAATTAGGGCAGATTCCATTTCTTCCATATTTCGAATCAACATCTCAATCGTCTCATAGTTCTATCCATTTCAATCTCAAAAAACCCTTGAATCTCCTTAATCGAACAATCACAGAGACCCATCTCTTTCATCAGTTTCAATTCTTCGTCTCTGCCTCAATTTTGGTTCAGAACCAGCTTCATCTTCTCAATTCAGATGGAAATCGACTCAGACCTGCGCCTCCCTTTCCTCTCTCTCAAATTCATTTCAGGTGAAAAATATGATAAGAGAAACTCTGAATTTTAGGTCGTGTAGGAATGAATGTGGATATAACCACCCTGACAGAGTGGATAAGGGCCAACCAACCCATACAAGGCTTGTCGATTTCAGATAACCGACAGCCTAATTCCTTTCTCAACACAACTGTCAGTTTTGAGGAACTGACAGTTCATTTTTCACCTCTTTCTCGCAAACCTTAGCCCGCTCCAAGTATAACTCCTATGTGAATTGACCTTTGTGCTCTTTTTCGCTCCAAATGGCTAATTTCTTCTTCTTTTGTTCATAATGACTCCAAAGTACCTAAATAACTCAAAAGCACACATAAGATACATAATTTACATGAAAACTCGCAAAGAAAGCATAAACAATAGATATAAATCTAGGTGTTTATCACACCTATCACCCGGCAAAACCCAAGTCCAACCTTTATTTGGTATTAAGTTACACCAAATTTTGTAAGCAATTTTACAATGTAGAAATAAGTGAGCCTGTGACTCCACTCCATCACCACACAAAGAACAATCATTATGAAGATCCATACCTTTCCGTTGAAGCATATAGATAGTGTTCAATTTGCCGTGAACCAAACACCACATTAGAAAAAATATTTTTGGAAGGATAGCATGTTGCCAGATGAAATAAGAAGGAAAGTGAGACACTCCATGTTCTGCCACCAATTGAGAATATAGTGACTTGACAGTAAACACACCGGAGGGATGTAATTTCCACCTCCTTGTGTCTGTCAAACCATCTCGGGCAGGGGGAACATCAATGATAGGGTGTAGAATACATCCTATTTACTATCTATTGTTTATGCTTTCTTTGCTATTTTTCTTGTAAATTATGTATTTTACACTTGTTTTGAGTTTTGTAGCTACTTTGGAGTCACACGGAGGAAAAGAAGAAGAAATTATTCTATTTGAGCCAAAAGGGCAAAATTATCATTTCAGGGGCGAACACTATCTGGAGCCCAGTCAAGGTTAAGGTGCAACTCTTTTGGGAGGAATACTAGACGCTGTCCAGATGAGGTTAAGGGGCTGCCATCAGGTTAACCCTTAGCGGTGACCGGATGCTGAATATCCGCCCCAATACTTATACCCTAAATCCGTCGAGATCATCTTCTCCTCTTTTCTCTCTTTCACCTGAAGCTGAAAAGCAGGCTGCTGCTGTTGAAACCGAGATGAGAGATCGGGAAATTATGGCAGAAAAGATGAGTAATCGAAGCAAATCATGGTTGGTAGCTGGTGGAACTAGGGTTTCTGAGACAAATTTTGTTCCGATTAATGATGTTCATTGATACGCAGAGAAGAAGAGATTGAAATTAGGAATTAGGGTTCCTGAATTGAAGATGGGTTAATGGATGACTTGGGTTTGTGATTTCATTTTTTATGGTGCGATTCAGAGATGAAGAAATTGAGAACAGGGTTTGCTGTGTTCGAATTGAAAAATTACAGAGTTGGAAAAAAACTGGATCTGCTGTCGTTGCTACAACTGATAAAGAAGGAAAATGGGTTGAAATGAGTTTCTACTGCTGTAATAACGAGATGAAGTAGACAGAGGAGGGGTTTGCTTCTAAATCTGAGATAGATAGAAGAAGAAGAAGCAGCTGGGTTCGATTTAGTGTTGAATTTCAAGAGTTTGGTGTTGTTGTAAAGCCTGGGTTTGATTTGAATTGATGGAGTTGATTTGTCGATTGTACTGAGTTGCTACTGTGATGGCTTGTATGGAATCGGATGGGTTACGTGATGAGAAAGGCAAGAACCGTGAAGCAGATAAAGAGGAATTTGATCAGAATGGTGGTGCTGTGAATGGGTTTTAGCAGCTCAAAGATGATTGAAACTGGGTTAATTTGAGCTATCTGAGAAGAATAGAGATGGGTTTTGGCAGCTGTTGTTTGAAGAGAAAGAGCAGATGAACCTGATGCTGAGTAGGGTGTTGCTGCTGTTACAGGGAATGATGGGTTATGAAATGAAGCTGCAGCAATTGTGCATTGAAGAATGCTTGAATTGCTTTAGATGTATGCTAGGAATGTCACAGGTATGGAGCTGAAAATTGAGGCCTGAATTTGGCCGGGAAGTCCTGTAAATAGCCGAAACTCCACGGGACTGTTACGGCGAGTTAACTCGGCGATGACCGATCCAAATGACCCGGCCGATCCGGCTCAGTCGAGTAAGACAAGTCGACCACCTAGGAGCCGACTCATATCTGACTTCGGTGTCGACTTCTCTGCCCCTTGACCCGGTTGGTGACGGTTGACCCTTTTGACCGTTAGTCCTAATGGTGGATCGACGGAATATTCCGTCGAATATACCGATGACGGTGAAATTTTCAGGTGGCCGGCGGTGACGGATTAGGTCAAATTAGGTCATAATACCGATTTTCCGTGAGCCAAAAATTCCAGAATTTTCTATGGACTTCTCTCATGGGTGTGAAGACTTGGACTAGGAATTGGATGGAGAATTGGGCTCAAATTTGGAAAGAGAAGATGGAAGAAGAGAAAGACTTGAATTTGGAAATTGAATTGCTAAAGGAAAAGGATTCTATTCCTTGGAAGATTTGGAGAATATTGAAGCCTATAAATAGAGAAGTTCTCTATATCTTTTTACACACCTCTCTACACACACAATACTTGTGTTTTTGCTTTCAATTCTTCTTCTTAATTATTTGTGTGAACTTGAAAATTCTCCTTTTAATAATTATTTGTGTGAATTTCAAAAACATGAGTAGCTAATTTTCTTATTGATTGAGGATGAATTCCTAGTTCTTAATATATTATTTGAGTTTTGTTTCAATTCTATCTTGAGATTTTTTCACATGATTATCGATTGTTTTTACTAATAGGAATGTTTATTCATTCATTCATGATTGATAGATTGTTTGGAGTGCACGCTAAATTGATTTGTTAATTTGATCTAAAGCTAGTGAAAGTTAGGAGATAAGTAATCGTTTCTTGACTCTTTACATAAGTAGCAAACACGAGACCTTGCGGAGGGATTCCGTGGAGCAATTGTGTGTGAAAACAACGTTAGCAAGTAGACCTTGATCTAAGAGTCTAACTACTAATATTGACCTAATAAGTTCATAAATCTTAATGCGTTTATTTAAATTACATCTAGAGTGATGTACTACTAGGTGGTTTGGTAAATAGAATCCGGTAGTCGAGAACTTCCGTATCCGGTGATACAAGGGATTTAGGGGTTTAGCAGATCGATCTAGTCGCTTTACCTACGGTCGGTGATAATTTGTGACTAATAACAAGTAGAAAAGAACATAATTTTAATCATTGTTTTGCAACGAAGAATGATTCCTTGATCTTGTCTCTCTTATTGATTTCAACTTTATCTTTTAATTGCTTTGTTTATTTTCTTTTGCTTTAAACATCCCCCCTTTTTGTGACAATTTTTACAACTAGAATCTCTTACTCCTCGTGGGAACGAACTTGACTTCCATTATATTATTTTTAATTGAGTGGAAATAAGATATTAATTTGATTGCACCTACGACACACATCAATCAACGATGACTGAAATTAGCATTGCATATTCTTGAGCTTCTGCGTATGAAAGTACCCGCCTGAAATTGAACCTCCAATTTCCTTCAATAGATATCATATCAGCAATACATGCACTTTTATTCCTAGACAACTTGAACAGATTAGGGCATGTAGAAGACAAAGGTTGTTGTCCACACCACCGATCATTCCAGAAGGCAATGTCTGGTCCAGAATGGAAGAATAAAGTCGAATGCTCACTAGTGAAACCTGCAGACTCAACTATCGCCCGCTTGACAAGAGACCCCATATGATTACCGACTTTCCCCGGAATCCAATTGGAGAACTCTTTGCCATACTTGTCTTCTATAATCTTATACTAGAGATTGTGATCGCTGTCGTAAGCGTCAAAAATAATTTCACTTTCTTACTCACTAAATATAAATGAAGTACAAGGTAAGGAAGAGTTCGTTTCCACAGAGAGGCAATTGTTGTTATGCAATTTTCAGTTTCTAAGGTAACCAAGGGGGGATGTTTGTTGTTTTAGCAAAATACTAAAGTAAAAATAAAATAGAGCAAAGCAAATAATTGGAATAATCAATAGAGAGAAGATATTGGTCACGGGATAGTATCATTCACAAACATGTATTTTCATCAACGATTAGAATTGGTATTTTAATCTCTCATTTACTAAAAGTCCTAGGATACCTTGATCGCAAGAATATCCCGCTAATTCCCTAATTTCATCACAACCACATTAAAAGATGCATATGTGAATTCTTCCTAGAAAGCAACCTAAAGTGTGAAAGCACAATTAGATTTAACTCCCTAAAAGTAATAAATTCTATGGAATAAGACTAATCAATGCAAACGAACGTGTAAAAGCACTAATCCGTTTTAACAAAAGTTATGATTCACTTGTGACTAGTAGGATATATCACTACAAGCACTACCCACAATTATGCTACTTAGAATCAGGGATAAACAACTTTTTCGTATTGAAAACCCTAATATAGCTTTAGAGATGAAAGAAAATCGGATTGATTTCGGACTCAACCTAACAAGTATTCAAATCATATAACACTATTAATTGTGAATCACAAACAATAAATTACTGAGACAAAACTAATTCATTGAATCATATAACATATTGAGAAATCAACTTTATCCCATAACCAATAATAATTGTTTATCTACTCATAGCTATGGAGTTCATCATAAAAATATTAATTGAAAAGAAAAAGATAAACAAAAGCAAACCCTGGAAGCGTAAACAAAACCGGCTTTCCAAAGTTCCAAGAATAAAACGTGATCCCCAAAGTTGTAGAAAACTTTCCCTTTTATAGCTTTTCATCTTTCCAAAATTAGGTCTTCAAAGCTTAAAGTCCAAGTGGTCCACCAAGCCCATGTGTGTGCAAATACCCATGTAGAAAATATACCCCAAAAGTGATCGCCGGAAATCTGGTATTGTGGACGGAAATTGGCCGGAAAATATATCTCAGGTGACCGGCAAAGTCCACCCGGTCACCGGTCAACGGGTCAACTCGGTCAAGGTCAGACCGAGTCAAATCGGGTCAATTGAGTCAGGTCTGAGTCAGACAGACGAGTTAGATAGCTAGTCAGACTCAGCTGAGCTGAGTGACCTTGGCCTGATTCAGAGGCTAACTCAGCTAGGCTAATGCCATGAGCATTGCGAGCCGAGTTACTTATTGGGCCAAGATGGCACTTCATCCACCGTAACCGCAAAATCATCTCTTTCTTAGTCAACCTTAGTGCATCTCTGCATCCCTGGCCAACATCATCCATTTCAATTGCATGACTTCTTTCAAAGCTCAAATACCACCTGCAATATCACCTCAGGCCACCAAATCCATCATTACCATTCTGTAACAGCTATAGCTCGTGAAAACAACTCCCAGCTCTGTTCTGTACCTTCTCATATACTAACTGCAACTGCAACAACATCATCTGAAGCAGCTCATAACCACCAGCACAAAGCACCAACACCCAGCACAACCCGCACTTTGCAAAATCAGACCTGCCATACCAGCACCAGCTCAACTGACCTACAACTCCCAATTTCTGAGCTTTCCTGCACTGCAACTGCTTTACATCAGTACAATTCATTCCTTCTCCTTCTCAGCAGACCTGCACAGCCAATAGCTGGAGCAACAACGGAAACACTTGCTCACCAGACTCCTCGACTATGTGTCGCAACATTACCAGTTTCTCATCTGTAGCTCCGAGTCGCTCATGGACCCAGTGCCATTCCTTCGTCCAAGCCACAGCAACTCCCAACCTCAGCTCAGCCATACAATTCCTTAAACTGCAACATTCACACATTCCTGTCAAACTTCAGTCCAGCTCCACTTCAGCCTCTGCGTTAATTCAACACCAACACCAGACCCATGTTAGTTCTTGCCTGCACAACCAACTCTCACATTCTTGCAGCTCAACTCCAGTTGGTCCTGTAATGCCAATATCTGCGGCAGCACACAAAACCAGTGCAACCAATAACACCAGTTGCAACTGCAGCTCAGTTTCAACTTCCGCTTAGAATCCTAGCCATACATCTATATCACATTTCAATCTCCTCAGCCAATGCTTCACCTGCAAGCTCCTGCTCCATTCTCCATCTTCCTGCCACCACCAGCTTTTCCATTTCTTCACTAAAACTGCAATATATCACTACTTCAGTCCATGGCCTAATCACCAACACAAACAACATCCAGAGCCAAATCTCACTCTCAATGCCACAACATCACATTCTGGATTTTCACCTGTCCTAAGCATACATCTATTGCAGAAACTCATCACCAGGACCCATCTGAGCAGCCACAGATCCTCAATTCTCTCTACAAACCTTCCCATTTGAACACAAGAACAAACCCCAATTCAAGAACCATAACTTTCATTTCACTTGAACTTGATTCTTCTTATATCTTGTTGTTCAAACACGAGTCACTACAAACCCATCTCTTCCTCCTCCATCTCTCGATTCATTTCAGATCCCATAAATTTCTACTCGATCTTAATTTCTCGATCTCAGATCGGAGCCCATCTTAACAACAATACCACCTCCTCGTATTCTCTTCAATTGACCCGTTTCATCACAGAAATTTGATTTATCCATCTCAAAATCGAACCCAGTAAAACCCAAATCCGTTTTTAGTTCTTCCTCTCTTTACCAGCAAACCCTACTCTAGATCAAACCCAAACCCATCGAGTGATTCCTCATAAGCTCTCGATATGTAACAACAGTGATAACAAATCCTCTCTATGACTCCAATTCGATCTCCATTTTATTTTGGGATTTCAACAGTTGTGGTGCCGCTGTCTCTCTCAGGTGGATTAAGTGGAAGAATAAAATGATAAGAGAATTGATTTCTCTATGAATTACAGGGTAAGTGTAGGAGTAGAAATAACTCCAGGCACCCAGAAATAGGATAAGGGCCATCCAGGTCCATAAATGGCTTGTCGGTTCCGAATAACCGACGGTCTATATCTCTATTCATCTCAATTGTCGATTCTGGAACTGACAATCCATTCTTCACCTCCTCCATGTGCAGTCGAACCACATGTGAATTGACTTTTTTTCCATTTACGCTCCAAATGAGCGTTTTCTCCTTCTTTTGCCACCAAGAACTCCATTGCACCTAATAACTCAAAACTAGACATAAGAGATACAATTCCCAAGGAAAATAGCAAAGAAAGCATAAATATTAGATATAAAATTAGGTGTTTTACAACACCTATCAGATTCCCCCACACTTAGACTATGCTAGTCCTCGAGCAAATCAAACAAAACAATTCTAGAACATACATACAACTCCGTGTCGTCGAGGCTACGGTCACTTTTAGCATAAATAACAAGCCTTTAAACCCCTAGGTGTCCCTAGTGGACGAGTTATAGTCTCGTGAGGGTTTACTAGAGATATACCCACAAAACCTACTTTTCCAACTTACTAGTTCTCCGTAATGATAGTATCCAACGCGCTAAGAAGACATAGAAATTTTGCACACTAGTCATAAGAAGTTAGACACATAAATGAACATAATCTCATCCTTAAGAGTTGAGAGAGAAATAACCATCCCTTCTCGAAAGAAATTCGGGTTCGGAGTGATCGAAAGTCTCGAATCTGCCTCACAAGAAAGGGTTTTATGATATTGCTCTCAATAATAAAAAGCTTTTTATGGGTCACACATGTGTCCAGGTAGGAATGAAGAGAGAATCCTGCGACACGTTGAATGGTGGGAAGGAAAAACCCTCCGAATTGTTTTGAAAACCCACATCTTTTATCATTTTTGAAAACCCATTTTTCTGACGATCTCTAAGAAAGGAAATCAACCACTTAACGAAGGTGGGAATATGCTTACTTACCTCGTTATCCGTTCGACGTGCAGCTAGCACCACTCTCACAAACATCCATAGAAACGTCTTCGGTCTTCAATCGGTGTCTTCATCTTCGTCTTCGGTCTTCAACTCTTGATGATAACTCTTGAACTTCGTAGAATCTTGACAATGTGATTCTTTCCTCTAATTCCTTATTGCTTGAAACTTCTTTGTAGATATTCCTTCTTCCATTGGCTTTATTGAAAGAATACAAAACTAAAAACGAACTATACAAACCCAAAATATAATACAATGATTTTTTTTTATTTTTTTTTTTCAATTTTTTTTTGAGACAAGAGAAAGTAAAATACAAATAAAATAAAAAAATGTAAGCACAAGGCCATGGTGTAAGCACTTTACCGCTTGATTCTTCACAACTTATATGTCTTGATATCATAAACTTCTCGAACTCTCATCTTGATAATTTTCACTCTTGTACAATAGTCTTCAACTTGTAAAAAGTGCTCCTTGTCTTGTTGCTATACTTGAATCTGAAATCTGCTCATTTAAATCATGTTGCTTGTAAACCTTGAATGTGTTCAACTTTCCTTCAAATTTGTGATGATCCTCTTGTTGATGATGATGGTGTTTCTATGGACTGTTGGTGTAGAGAGAGATAAGGTGGATGGTGCTAACTGCGAACAAGATTACAAGTGGTATGTAAGTTAGCAATTCGATGTCACCATCATGGTTGATAAAATAGCACTCAAGAGATCAAAGTAGTGCTTCTATTGGTGGGAGGTTGGGCAGCTCACCATTCTGCCTGGAATTTACGTACGGTGACACACACTCTAAAAGCACATATTTAGACAGGTACAAAGAATTGAAGGTCGGTACCTCACATGATGTAACATAGGTAGTCTCCACTATAGGGGATCACTACTCTAATACCGAATTCAGTCTGCACCTTATTTTCCACTGGCATGGTTAAATCCAACTTTAACTCTCATACAATTAAGAAACCTGATCATGTTCTCTGTCATCTCTAAGTTCACTCACTCTTATGAGAATCTCGATGTAATCTTAGCGACATGTATACTATGTGACTCTAAACTAACCACAAGTTGGAGTTTTCTTATTCACTAGTTTACACAAAAGTTGAAAATTTTCAAAAATTTACAACGCAAATGCTTAACCACTCCCCCACACTTAAACTTTACATTGTCCTCAATGTAAATTGAATCGTCCAAAGTAAGTCAAGGTGGGAAATTCTAACAATATATATGACAAGCAAAATCAGAAAAAATAAAAACAAGACAAGAAATAAATACAAGACAAGAAATACTCATCCGATGGGTTGCCTCCCATTTAGCGCTTGGTTTAAAGTCGCCACCCGACTATCTCCTTGCTTTCTATGACTCCTCCAGAGGGAGTACATCCACAAAGTTAACTCCTTCCACCACTTCGGAAGTGAAATTCTCATAATATGGTTTCAACCGGTGCCCATTAACTTTAAGTTCTTTTCCTGTAGCTATGCTACGAATTTCCACTGCACCATGAGAAAACACATTAGTAACAATAAAAGGTCCGATCCATCGTAACCTTAATTTACCCGGAAATAAATGCAAGCGAGAATTAAACAAAAGCACTTTCTGCCCAATGCAAAATTGTTTTTTAGAAATCATGTTATCATGAAATGCCTTTGTCTTTTCCTTATAAATGCGTGAGCTTTCAAATGCATCATTTCGAAGCTCCTCTAGCTCTTGGAGTTGTAACTTCCTTTGCTTTCCAGCCCCATCCATCTCCATGTTGCATTGTTTAATAGCCCAAAACGCCTTATGCTCAATTTCAACGGGTAAATGATAAGGTTTACCATACACAAGCCTAAAGGGAGACATCTCGATAGGTGTCTTGTATGCGGTTCTATATGCCCACAAAGCATCATTAAGTCGCATGCTCCAATCTTTCCTTGTTGGGTTCACCGTCTTTTCTAAAATAGATTTCACCTCCCGGTTAGAAACCTCGGCTTATCCATTTGTTTGGGGATGATAAGGTGTTGCAATCTTGTGCGACACATTGTACTTCGTCAACAAGCTTTGTAAAATCCTGTTTTTGAAGTGAGAACCCCCATCGCTAATTATGTCTCTTGGAATTCCAAACCTTGCAAAAATATTAGCTTGCACAAAATCTGAAACCACTTTAGATCATTAGTTGGGGTGGCCTTAGCTTCCACCCATTTTGAGACATAATCAACCACAAGTAAGATATAAAAATTCCCATGGGAGTTGACAAAAGGCCCCATAAAATCAATACCCCATACATCAAAAAACTTCATAAATTGAATAAAAGTTTGTGGCATTTGATTTCGGGCACCTATCAGTTGGATATGAAATGGTTCTTTGGCACCTATCACAAGTTGTACAAAATATATGTGCATCCTTAAACAAAGTTGAACAACTTCCTTACCTTGTGCTTCATTTAAATTTAGTGCGTAAGAAAGTGAAATTATTTTTGACGGATTGACACACGGTCAGCCCCATAAAATCAATACCCCATACATCAAAAACTTCAATAAATTGGATAAAAGTTTGTGGTATTTGATTTCGGCACCTAGATTCAATAAAAACCACTTTCAAGTACCTTGTGAGCGGTTCTCTTACTCCCAAAATGTCCTCCGCAAGCATAGGAGTGACAAAAAGACAAGATAGAATTAAATTCAGATTCGGGAACACACCTTCGTATTACTTGGTCACTACCATGTTTCCACAAGTATGGATCATCCCATATGTATTGGTTCCCTAACTTCTTAAGTTTGTCCCTCTCAAAGACGAGACAAGTTCTTTGGGATTTGTTTAGAAACTAAGTAATTAACAATATCAGCGTACCATGGTTCTCCAAAGGTAATTGAGAATAGTTGCTCATCCGGGAAACTTTCACGCAATGGGATAATCTCCTTGTCCACAGCAAGATGGCTCAAGTGATCCGCAACGGTGTTCTCAATTCCTTGTCCACATCTTGTCCTTGATTTCAATATCAAACTCTTGCAAGAGTAATATCCATCGTATGAGCCTCGGTTTCGCCTCTTTCTTTGTAAGCAAGTACTTAAGCGTTTGCATGATCGGAAAAAGACAACAACTTTTGTACCAATTAGATAAGAGCGAAACTTTTCTAAAGCAAAAACAATGGCTAATAACTCTTTTTCAGTGGTTGTGTAGTTTTTTTAGGCCTCATTTAACGTTCTAGAAGCATAATAAATAGCATGAGGAAGCTTCTCCACACGTTGCCCAAGCACCGCACCAACCGCATAGTCACTTGCATCACACATGAGCTCAAAAGGCTTGCTCCAATCCGGTGGTTTAATGATAGGGGATGAAATCAAAAGTTCTTTCAAACGATTGAATGCCACCATACATTTTTCATCAAAGTTAAAAACCACATCTTTTTGCAATAAATTACAAAGTGGTGATACTATCTTGGAAAAGTCCTTGATGAATCTACGATAGAAACCTGCATGACCAAGAAATGAGCGTATCTCCCTCACCGTAGTGGGAGGGGTTAGAGCACGAATAAGGTCTACCTTAGATTTATCGACTTCCAAGCCTTTAGAAGATATTATATGGCCTAAAACTATGCCATGAGTTACCATGAAATGACACTTCTCCCAATTCAGCACAAGGTTTGTTTCAACACATCATTCAAGGATTAGAGATAAATTGTTCAAGCAAAGGTCAAATGAATCACCAAAGACACTAAAGTCATCCATGAACACTTCGATTATGTTTTCAACACATTCCGAAAAGATACTTACCATACACCTTTGAAAGGTAGCTGGAGCATTGCATAAGCCAAAAGGCATCATTCTATAAGCAAAAGTACCGAAAGGACAAGTGAAAGTAGTTTTCTCTTGGTCCTCCGGCGCTATCACAATCGATTATAACTGAATAGCCATCAAGGAAGCAATAGTAAGAGTGTCCAGCTAAACGTTCAAGCATTTGATCAATAAAAGGTAATGGAAAGTGATCTTTTCTAGTAGTGGCATTCAATTTCCTGTAATCAATACAAACCCTCCAACCGGTTTGCACATGAGTTGGGACAAGTTCGTTCTTATCATTCTCCACCACTGTCACACCTGATTTCTTTGGTACTACTTGTACCAGGCTCACCCACTTGCCATCGGATATGGGGTAGATAACACCCACTTCCAAAAGCTTGAGTATCTCCTTTTTCACAACTTCCATCATGGGAGGGTTCAAACGACATTGTGCTTCCCTTGTAGGCTTTGCATCGTCCTCCAAACGGATTTTGTGCATACAAACGGCGGGGGCTTATACCCTTGATATCGGCAATTGTCCATCCTATGGCCGTCTTGTACTTCCTTAGCACCCTTAGAAGTTTTTGCTCCTGTAAATCACTAAGCTCATTAGAAACAATCACAGGTAACTCTTCATTATCACCCAAGTACAAGTACTTTAGGTGATCGAGAAGAAGTTTCAATTCTAACTTTGGATATTTAACAATTGAAGGTACAAGCTTTTCATCCTTTGCATGGTAAAGAAATAAAAGAGATATTATGAGTTTCGGGCATCCTTGTAGTGAATTAAGATCACCAAGGGCTTCCTTGACTTCATCACCACACTCTACACCATTATCCATGGATGTAGTTAACACGGTTTCCAAAGCATCATCACCATTTAATTCAAACATTTGTTGTGCCAATGTATCCATAACATCAATGGAGAAACAAGAGTGGACATCACTAGGATATCTCATTGTCTCGAAAATGTTGAAACGTATTGTTTCTCCATCAAACTCCATGGTTAGTGTTCCCTTGTCCACATCAATTATGGTTTTCGCCGTTTTCATGAAGGGACGCCCAAGTAGCAATGGAAGAGACGAGTCTGGTGAACCTTCATCCATCTCTAACACACAAAAGTCAGCTGGAAATACAAGTTGATTAACCTGCACAAGAACATCCACAACAATACCCATTGGGTAGACATTAGAGCGATCGGCTAATTGCAATACAATTTCAGCCTTTTTGAGAGGACCAAGATCAAGTGAATTATACATTGATGCAGGCATAACATTAACGGATGCACCTAAATCCAAATAGCTTTGTTAAATGTTGTGTTACCAATTGTGACGGGAATATCAAAACTACCGGGATCCTTGCACTTAAGTGGGAGTTTGTGTTGTAAGATTGTCGAAGCATTCTCCCCCACACTAAGCACTTCATTACCTTTGAGCCTTTGCTTATTGGTACACAAGTCCTTCAACACCTTTGTATACTTTGGAACTTGCTTAATAACATCAATGAGTGGTATGTTCACATGGATCTTCTTTAGAACGTCTAAAATCTCCTTTTCTAGTTCCGCCTTCTTAGAACTTGCAAATCTGCGAGGAAAAGGTAAAGGAGGAACATAAGTAGAAACCGGAGTTTTAGAGTTACGAATAGGTACCTCAGAAGTTTGGGGAGAATCCTCATTCTTCTCCTCCAAAATAGGTTCCTTTGGTGTTTCCACCTTGCCCGAATCAGTAACTTCGGGTTGCACAAGTTGTGTACCACTTCTCAACGTAATAGCATTGACACCCTCTTTTGGGTTAATAGGTTGAGAAGGGAGTTTCCAACTATTTTGTGCCTTCAATTGGTTCAAATCAATAGCCATGGAGCCCATTTGTGTCTGCAATTCCTTGATAGCACTTTTAGTTTCCTGCTGACTTTCTTTAAACATGGTAGAAATGCCTTGCATCATTGTTTGAATCTTTGAATCAATGTCGGAACCTTGATTTTGCATTGATTGTTGTGCTTGTGGTTGCTGAAATTGTTGTTGTTGTGGTTGAAATCCACTCGGACGGTTGAAAGTAGGTTGTTGGATTGCACCTTGCTTGTTGGCATAGCTAAAATTGGGGTGATCTCTCCATCCCGGATTATACGTATTGGAGTAGGGATCATACCGTCTTTGTTGATTGGGAAAGACCGCATTAGCTTGCTCATCTTCATGACATCGAGTAGAACTTGGTATAACCGCGGATGCAACTTGTTGCATCATTGCTGACATGTTACCCATTTGTTGACGAAGTTCCTCAACCTCGCTCACTTCATTCACTCTTCTTAGAAGCACATCCGAACCACGACTCAATAATTGTTGGGAGTTTGCTGCCATGTTTTCAATCAACTCTCTAGCTTGTGCCACCGTCTTGCTCACTAATGCACCACCACCCGCAACATCAATAAGATTCCTATCACTTGATTGGAGTCCTTCATAGAAGTATTGGATGATCATAGCGTCACTGAATTGGTGGTGAGGGCAGCTTGCCACCAATCTCTTGTATCGTTCCCAATATTCATATAAAGATTCTCCCACGTTTTGCTTCATCCCACAAATCTCTTTGCGAATTTGAGTAGCCTTTGATGCAGTAAAATATCTCTCTAAAAAGAGTTTCTTAAACCCATTCCATGTCGTGACACTTCCGGGAGGTAAATAGTACAACCAATCCTTAGCACTATCCATCAAAGAGAAACGGAAAACTTTTAACATTGCACCATCTGCCTCAACATCCGCTGGAAGCATGGCCGTGACAATGGTGTGGAAGTCCATAAGATGCTTGTTTGGGTCTTCATTCACCATGCCATGGAATTTTGGTAATTCTCTAAGCAACCCCGGCTTGATCTCAAAAGTAGAGTTGAAACAAAGAAACAGGGATTGAGTAGAAGATTAACAACCTTGGGAATTGGAAGAATCCGGTGTAACAAGAAAGAAATCTCGAATAATTTTTAACAAGTTACTAAAATTGAGAAATGGCTAGAAGAAAGAATGCATCAGAGCAACCAACGATCGTAAGGAGAAGTGGAAGATTAGTTGGAGAAAGGAGAAATGAAGTAGGTGAACCATCAAGGATAAATGCAAGAAATGGAGAAGAAGGTCGAATTCAACTACCAATTCAACTACCAATTCAACCATCAATTCAACCACCAACTCAACCACCAATTCAACCAGTACCAAACAGAGTAATCGATTATGATAGGGTGAGTGTGCATACATGGAGATCAGATTCTATGGAAGAAAGAGAAGAAGTGCAACAATTGATGAATAGTGGACAAGAAGAGAGAAATCGAGAAGAGATGGGAGAAACAATTCGTGGAAATGAAGAAATTGCAGCATTAGAAGCGTTGAGACAGACAATACATGAAGAAAGGCGATTAGAAGCAGAAGAACGCGCAAATTTAACAAGGCAAAACCACGAATTAAGGATGGAAAATAGGAGGCTGCAAAATAGAAGATCAAGAAGTAATAACAGATCGAGATCGTGGATCGATTAGAGAAAACGTGAGAAGAACATTACTGTAAAACGTTAATGAAGAAAATTTGGAAAGAGAGTTAAATTTTGGTGAAGGAGGTCGCGAAGAGAGAGAATTAGTACAGAATCGTTATATTTTGGTGAATGATCAAAATGATGGAAATCAAGAAGATAGGCAGCCTCAAGGACAGAATAACCCAGTTAATGAAGAAAATCAGGAAGAAGGAAGGAGAATACTACGTGGGACAGAAACACAAAGGAAACAAAAGGAAATTGAAGATGACATTGAAAAGCATTATATCGAACAAGCGCGTCTAGCCGCGAGAGAGAAAGATTGAGAGCGAGAAATGGAAAATCGGGAATTGGAAGAGGCGATTCGGCAGAATAATCATGACAATCGAAAAATAAGGCGCGAGCGAAATCGCAACAATGGAGATATCAATGAAGAATATGAAAGAATACAAAAAAGAATTGATAGGAAGCCAAGAAGAGAAAATGACAGATATAATGGTGTGAGAATTTGTGAAGGAGATGAGGGAGAAACTCGCAGAGAAAGAAGAGAAGAGAGCAATGAACCGAAAAATATAAGTAGACACACGAACGAAGAAGGAGGGAAGCGAGAATTAAAGAGACCGATAAATTCAAATTATGAGGCAAATGAACAAATTCTGCGAGAATTGGCAGAGATGAGAGGAATATTGAACAACAGAAGAGAAGGAGGGAGGAGACAGTTAGATGAAGCTATCGCAGAGGCCGCGAAAAATCCTTTTACATTAGAAGTGCAGCTAGGAGGAATACCCCCAAAGTGCAACTTACCAGCATTAACTAGCATTTTTGATGGGTCAACTTGTGCAGTACAACACATCAAGGCTTACGTGAGATGTATGCTACAATGGGAAAACCATGATGCTATATTGTGCAAATACTTTGCGTCGAGTTTAACGGGAGAAGCGTTGAAATGGTTTGAGGGTCTACCAAGGAATACAATCACATCATTCAATCATTTACAAGCTATATTTTTAGGGGCGTATATAAGTAACAACTCTTCGCGACCTGGCATTGAAGATGTATTTGGGCTAAAACAAAGAGTTGGCGAGAGCTTGAGACATCTGACCGTAAGATGGAAGACAATGTGTAGCGAAATGGTTGGACGGGTGGATGAAAGATATCTCATACTATCATTCATAAATGCTATGTTCGCAACCAACTTATTATATGTTCAAGTTTTCAGAGTCAAGAATACAATCACGATGACCGAATTGAGAGAATTGCAAGAGGAATATATTGCTTTGGAGGAAAGACAAAATGAAGTAGAATCGTACCCAGTCGCGAATACAAGTTCAAGTGCTGCGAATACAAGTTTGTTGCCCAGATTAATACAAATAGTGGCGAGTACCTCGCAAGGGCAACAAGAAAAAGTGGTAGATGATGGACATCCAAAATTAGTAGTGATGGGAAGCCGAGATCAGGAAGAATTTGAAAGAGAAAGAAGCTACTACAATCGTAGCGGCCCGAACAAAATTCAGAGACTTGATCACCCACAAGAAACCTATGGAAGTCAAAAACAGAATTATCATGGAGGGCAATGACGTCATAGAGTAGTATGGGAAGAAATCAAGATGCCACCACTAAATACTAGTGTGGAGAAGATATGGGAAGCTATACTCTTGATGGAGAATATAACTGCACCATGGAACATGGGGAGTGAACCGCTACCAGGTGATAGAAGTCACGAATTCTATTCTCACCATCGTTTTCATGGACATCTGACAAATGACTGCCGAAACATCAAAAGAATTATCCTTAGAATGATTGATCAGGGGAAGCTGAATCACTTTTTAAAAAGCGAAGAGAAAGTTCAACATTTACCGCCGCCACCATCAAAGGGAAAAGAAACGTTCATGATAGAAGTTGGGGCGAAAGCTAAAAATTTGTTTTGCAACTCCATTGTTCATTCATATCGCACCATTGAAGATTTTCATGATAACGTACTCAGTAGGGTTTTTGCGAGGGATGTTAATAATCAGGAGGTAATGAACATCGCGAGGAGATCGCAGTTAAAAGAGTGGCAGTTGCAGATTATCTCTTTCTCGGCAGAAGAAATACCCAAAGGTAGAGAAATGCATGATAACCCGTTGGTGGTAAAACTAGATATTAATCCAAAACCTGTTGATGGGGAAGATGATGAAGCAGAAACTTGTTGGGCGATAAATAGAATATTAATCGATACTGGAAGCTCGGTCAACATTCTTTTTCACCATACTTACAAAACTATGGGAGGAAAAGATGAAGATTTGATCCCTTCAACATACAAAATATATGGTTTCAATGGTACCGCGAACAAGCCCAAAGGAGAAGTACACATGAGAATACCTTTGCAAGGATTGTCAACTGATATTTTGTTTTGTGTGGTCGATGTGGAGTCCCCTTATAATGCATTGATCGGAAGGCCGTGGTTGCATGAAATTCTGGGGTTGGCGTCAACGTATCATCAGTGTATAAAGTTTCCCCATCCTAATGGTGTTGGAATTATAAAGGGAGATTGGATAGAAGGGGAAAAATGTTATGAGATCGATGTGGAGAGCTGTGAAGAGAGAGCCGCAAAAAAGAAGGGATGGAAGAAGAATATAAAAGAGGAACAAAGAAAAGAAAGATTGATGGTAGATAACATAAATATAAGAAGAGAAGACACATTGCGAGATGAAGATATGAAGGCAGTTGAAAGTCATGCTGGAAAAGAATTATTCAGAGGTTTTAATGATACAGAGGCAGAGGGAAGCAGGAGTAAAAGGTGTAAGAAGTGAATAATTGCGAGAAGTAACAAAGACTAAGTGGTGAAGGCACGTCAAGGACAAGAAGAATAAAAGATAGTTGAAAACGCTTTGCGAAGTGTATGCATGAAGGCAGTTGAAAAATTGTGATGGAAAGGAAACGTTAAGAGATTTGAATGGTGCAGAGGCAGACAATAGTAGGATCAAAAGGGGTAAGAAGTGAATAGTTGTTGTTATCAAAATTAAGTGGTAGAGGCATATCAAAAGTAGGAGGAAGAAATAATAATTGAAGAAGAAATGTATGAGAATCTCGCGATCAAGAATGTATGAAAATCCGATTGAAGAGTTGTTGTTAACAAAGCAAAATTATGCGATGTCATCGCAAGCAAAATAACATGAGATTATCAAAAATGAATGATTAATTGAATTAACAAAAATGAATGAGTGAGTGAATGGGACGAACCTTTATGGCGTACACCCTAGTTCGCGAATGAAACTTCGTAAGAGGCAAATGTAAGACCTAAAGTACGTCATATAAGGGGGTATCTCTTGACATGGCTCAGAGGGAAGGTTACACCGCTCCTGAAGCCTGAGTCATGGGAATTTGGGGCCCATAAAAGCCTATCCGGGAGAGATATCTTGGATTTCCAACTATATATATAAGGTTATACCCTGGTTGGACGCCCGAGGATCTCTTCCAAGGAGTCAGTGTATGCTCAAGGCGCCGAGGTACACGGTTGAGCCAAGAGTGCCTGGGGCATTTGAAGTGTCTCGGCCATTCTTGGCAAGTCTTGGTATACGTTGCACTCGGCCCGAAGAAAACTCCACTTAGGGTGCAGTCTCGTAACCATAAACCATATAGGTATAAGGGATAAGAGGTGCGAAAACGATCGGTTGTTGTTAAGACCGGATGGGAGGAGCTAGTCTTGTATGGCCGATGTACGCCTCCTTGAAGGGGCAACCAGGGAGAAGATAAGGGTGGCACCCTCCATTAGGGAGCTGATAAGTGTCAAAAGACGTAAATGCCATGAGGCTTTACTTTCGCAAGGAAATTTAGACTTGTCATATTTGTGCAATGATCCTGAAGAGGCAAAAATACTAACATGAAGGTAAGGCGAGGTCAATGGGTTTTTACATGAAAGTGTAAAAACGTCCTGCGATCACGTCGCAAAGACGACAATATCATGGGATTTTATATTCGCAAGAATATTTAAACCTGTCATATTGTCGCAAGTAAAATATCTGCAGAGGCAAAAATACTTACGAAATGATAAGACAAGGTCAATGGGTCATTGCATGAAAATGTATGAGACATCCTGCGACTTTGTCGCAATGAGGGGTGGCAAAATAAGACCTTTAATTAGGAAGGCAAAATAAGACCACACAAGAAATGTTAAGGCAAGATCAATAGATTTCTTCATTTATGAGGATATCCTGCGATCTTGTCGCAATGATAAGTTTCAAAATAAATCTCTCATCTGCAAATAAATAACAGAGGCAAGTATGGGAATGCATGTGAAAATTTTTTGTTATTCATCTTCATATGATAGATTTATACATAAAGGAAATGAGAAAATAAAGGATAAATTTATAAAAGTTGAAAATAAGAGTTGAATTCATATTTAGTAATCCAAGAGATTCACATTGAAGGTTTATAGAAATGGAAGATTAAAAGGATATGTATACAGATATTACAAGAAAGGAAAGAAGAAAAAGAAATTATTTCTTGGAAGATTCTTCTTCTTTATCAGATTCTTCTTCTTCACTAGCTTCACTATCGGAGACATCCGAAAAAAGTGTATCTTCAGGAATATCCTCGCGAAGACAAGGATATGAACTAAGAGGAATCTTGTGATCATTGCAAACTATCTCAATAGTTTGATTGCGAAAACAAACTGCATAATTATTAAAGTTCGCCACTGTAACTTGCAGTTGTTTTTTCAGCCTAGAATATTTGTTGTTGCGAAGAGAAAAATCTTGTGCGAGTTGTCCTTTTTCAGATTCAAGTTCTTCAATCCTTGTTTGAAGTCTTTTCTCGGATTCTGCAAAACATATGACAATACGTTAACAATTTAATAGCAATGCTACGGAAATAAGAAACAGTAAAAGTATAATAAACAACCTTCTCTCATCGATATCATATCCTTAACCAAGGCAAAGTATGCTCGGCATGAAGGCTAACTTCAATACCTAAATTATTTCTGGCATTATCTAGAACCTTCGCAGCCCAGGCGAATTCATCATCATTATTTATGACAAGAAGCGAACGAATTTGATCTTCTCGCTCACTAAGTATGGCATTTTGACGAAGAGATTCATCTCGTTCAATTTGTACTTCGAGAAGAGATTTTTGAAATTTTGCTAATGCCTGTGCACCTCTGTTAGTAATGCGATCTTTCTCATCTATGAGATTGCTAATTTTCTTCCTTAAGGTTTTGGTTTTCTTATGGGAATTAAGGTACATTCGTTTAAATTGATTAGCTAAACTTAAACTAGCTCTATGCTCGATCTCTAAGAGATGATATTTGGATTGAAGATCCTTTAATGGAAGGAGGTTAGTCTTATTTGAGGAACTACTTAGATATTCATTGAGATGAGTAAGAAGGACATCATCATCCATGGGCTCGGGAAATGAGTGGAGAAGAATGGCTTCTTCAGAGAGATTATATATGTCTGCGAAAATAGTAAGTCAGGCAAAGAAAAGCAAATGATAAAGTAAAAAGGATTTGAGGAGTAAAGATTGTTATACCATAAAGTTTGTTGATTTGCACTTTGAAGAGTAGATACTCTATTCGTTGAGAAGTAAGCTCGGCTTCCAATTGCTTAATTCTTTCATCTTTCTTGCGAGATGTCGCAGCTTCAACCTCTAGTTCTCGGATTTTGTCTTTAAGTTGCGAATTTTTCTTTTCAAGATTATGGTGTCTTTTTTCAAGGTCTGAGGCAACGACAAAAGAAGCTCTCCCAGACTATAAAGGAAATATGGGAACAATTAAGATAAAGCTTATAATTGAAGTCACAAATAAATAAAGGGATACGAACATACCAAAGCATTCAGAGCGTTTAAGAAACTAGAAGTCACTGTTCGGGAAACCCCGCGAAAAGACTCATTATCCTCCAGCAGTGGGGCATCGCAAATCTTAGCGAGAGCTTCGCAAGTAGCAGTTAAATGCTCATCACCCAATCCTTGCATAGAATCGGAGAAGATACTAGAAAATTGCGCCATAGCAGAGGTGGTTGAATGATTCTCCTTCGCAGAAGAAGTACCAATCTCATTTTCATCTTCGTCAGAGTTCTCGTCTGTTTGAGAACTACAATAAGAAGAGAGATGGGTCTTCCGTTTCTTAGAAAGCGGAGCAGAAGACTTGTCCTTGCGAAAATTAGTTTTGTCCTTGCCTTTAGCCTTCGCAGCTTCAGCCTCTTCAATTTCAACCTTCGCATACGCATGAAGATAAGAAACAGAGGCAACAATATTGTTTAAAATAACAAAAGAAAATGTTTCTTACTTCATCCGTGAGCGATCGAAGTATCGCCAGGGTACTCGGCTTTGGATTTTCTTTATATTTCTTTCTCATTCTGGTGATCTAAAATTTTTGAAAAATAATAAATAAAAGAGGAAGAAGATGTCGCAAAGCGAAATTGAAGAAAGGAAGTATACCTCTTTTGTCTCCTCAGGCCACTTAAACTCCCAAGGATGGTAATTCATGAGATGTGCAGGGAGAACATGTGAACCTGCGATGTAA
Source organism: Papaver armeniacum (assembly GCA_023531295.1). Lineage (NCBI taxonomy): Eukaryota > Viridiplantae > Streptophyta > Magnoliopsida > Ranunculales > Papaveraceae > Papaver > Papaver armeniacum. Next base: position 59,612 of record JAJJWW010004147.1, read on the forward strand.
GGTCCACTCAAAAATAAAGGAACAACCCACCACTTCTCATCTTTAGAATGGCGGGGAGTACTATTATTGCCCGAATGCCAATCAATGTCATGCATAAGCGACTTGTCATCGGAAACATTATCTATTTTTTTCAATCGAGCGCCCAAGCGAGATTTATCATTTCTCATGTTTATTCTTTGCATAATTCGCAAAGAAATTTTCTACAAGTATACTTCTCAGGGACTATCTCCAAATTTGCAAAGTTAGGATCTCTAACATAAACGGGATATAAAGATCCTTTACAGCGCCGTGGTTTTGCGAATTCAAGCATCAAGCGGATGCGATCGCCACTCAAATGATAGAAAGCTCGCGAGAATTTTTCATGAGCAAGGATTTCATAGAATAATGGTATCTCGGGATTATATAGAGGAATGGGAAGTCTTGCGAGGAGTTGACCTAGCGAGACTATGATTTTATGATCATCACATTGATGATCAGAAAACAGTTTTGCAGAGAGAATAGACGAAGATTCTTGATCAGGAATGGTTGATAAGATGAAACCCTTCTCTTTTAATTTCTTTTGAGTATCTTCAAAAAGGGGTTTATATGTACGACCCAATGAAGCCATTGATATAGTATGGGAATGAATGGGGAATGGAAGATTGAGAGAATTGAAGGGGAGGATTACAAAGAGCGATGAGCGGAAATTGCGAAGAAGAAAGTTAAACGAAAGTTGCAGAGGGAAAATAAAAGAGAAAAAGAGAAGGGTAAGAAAGCTATATATAGAGGAGAGAATCCTCGGGAAAACAAATGCATTTAATGCGAGATGGGACGTGAATGGTCAAGAATAAACGGTTGAAAGAGACGTGTCAAGAAAAGGGTGGAAGAAGAAACACCTGCAATAAATTCCGTACATAAATAAAACGAGTAAAAATGAACAATCGCGAGATAAAGATGAGCAGTTGCGGCACTTTAAAAAATTGGTTCTCATGACATTCTCTTCTTCGCAGAGAAGACATGAGAAGAGGCAAGATGTAGGAGCAGAATATCGCGACATCAGTATTTTGAGAGAGTAATAAACAACTATGTTGCGAAGGCGTCGCAGGGAAGTGACTTAGATGACGCAATGGATGACGATAGCCTAAAACATGAGAAAAGTGTGAAGATTTGACGAGATTTAGGAGTGTCGCAAAGAAGAATGTTTATAACACTCGCGACACTTCGCGAGTCATTCCCGAAAATAAAGGACAGCTTAGATGTCATCCACTGTGTACTACTCTATATAAAGGGTTGAGTTAGTTTGTTGCAGGGGGGGATTCTTTTTGAATTGTTAAGCAAGTCATTAGGAGAGACAAAATTAAGAGTGATTGTAATTTCTTTAGCTCTGTTCTTCATTTCTTTGTAAACCTTTCAAGAAAACAATTAATAAAATATATTGTTATTCATCTTCAAATGGGTTGATTAAAAAAATTCGAGTGAGGGGTGTAGTGTGGGATTTCCTGCAACTACAAGTTTGTTTGAATACACCCCTGTTGTGTATCAAGCCTATGAGAAGCCAAGTCCTTGAGTGAACGATTTGCATCACCCATTGTTTCTTCTTCTTCAACTTGTGGTTCGTCTACGAATGGAACCACTTGTTCTCCTTCTAGTTGTAACTCTTTTTCCACTTCTAACTCTTGATTTGTGTCTTGACTTGGTTGGAGTATTGTGCCTCTTCGAGTAGCTATCCCGCACCTTGGATAATTCCAATCTTTAGAAGCCAGGGATTAGGTACCTGAAAACAATTCACGCAAACAAGTGAGAAACAAGACAATAACCGAAAAGCAAAGATAAAAGCGAAATTATAAAAAGAAACTAAAAACTTAATAACAAGCCGTATGCCTCCTCCCAGAATGCGGCGGCAAAATTTGATCGCTGTCGTAAGCGTCAAAAATAATTTCACTTTCTTACTCACTAAATATAAATGAAGTACAAGGTAAGGAAGAGTTCGTTTCCACAGAGAGGCAATTGTTGTTATGCAATTTTCAGTTTCTAAGGTAACCAAGGGGGGATGTTTGTTGTTATAGCAAAATACTAAAGTAAAAATAAAATAGAGCAAAGCAAATAATTGGAATAATCAATAGAGAGAAGATATTGGTCACGGGATAGTATCATTCACAAACATGTATTTTCATCAACGATTAGAATTGGTATTTTAATCTCCCATTTACTAAAAGTCCTAGGATACCTTGATCGCAAGAATATCCCGCTAATTCCCTGATTTCATCACAACCACATTAAAAGATGCATATGTGAATTCTTCCTAGAAAGCAACCTAAAGTGTAAAAGCACAATTAGATTTAACTCCCTAAAAGTAATGAATTCTATGGAATAAGACTAATCAATGCAAACGAACGCGTAAAAGCACTAATCCGTTTTAACAAAAGTTATGATTCACTTGTGACTAGTAGGATATATCACTACAAGCACTACCCACAATTATGCTACTTAGAATCAGGGATAAACAACTTTTTCGTATTGAAAACCCTAATATAGCTTTAGAGATGAAAGCAAATCGGATTGATTCCGGACTCAACCTAACAAGTATTCAAATCATATAACACTATTAATTGTGAATCACAAACAATAAATTACTGAGACAAAACTAATTCATTGAATCATATAACATATTGAGAAATCAACTTTATCCCATAACCAATAATAATTGTTTATCTACTCATAGCTATGGAGTTCATCATAAAAATATTAATTGAAAAGAAAAACATAAACAAAAGCAAACCCTAGAAGCGTAAACAAAACCGGCTCTCCCAAGTTACAAGAATAAAACGTGATCCCCAAAGTTGTAGAAAACTTTCCCTTTTATAGCTTTTCATCTTTCCAAAATTAGGTCTTCAAAGCCTAAAGTCCAAGTGGTCCACCAAGCCCATGTGTGTGCAAATACCCATGTCGAAAATATACCCCAAAAGTGATCGCCGGAAATATGGTATTGTGGCTGGAAATTGGCCGGAAAATATATCTCAGGTGACCGGCAAAGTCCACCCGGTCACCGGTCATAGTCAGTCAACTCGGTCAAGGTCAGACCGAGTCAAATCGGGTCAATTGAGTCAGGTCTGAGTCAGACAGACGAGTTAGATAGCTAGTCAGACTCAGCTGAGCTGAGTGACCTTGGCCTGATTCAGAGGCTAACTCAGCTAGGCCAATGCCATGATCTGTTGCAGGCCAGAGTTACTATTGGGCCAAGATGGCACTTCATCCACTGCAACTGCAAAATCATCTCTTTCTCAATCAACCTCATTTTGCATTTATGGATCCCGGCCAACATCATCCATTTCAATTGACATGACTTCTTTCAAAGCTCAAATACCACCCGCAATATCACCTCGGGCCACCAAATCCATCATTACCATTTCGCAATGACTATAGCTCGTGAAAACAACTTCCGGCTGTTTCGCACCTTCTCATATACTAACACCAGAATCGCAACAACATCATCCGAAGCATCTCATAACCACCAAGACAAAGCACTAACACCCAAAGACAACCTCGCACTTTGCAAAATCGGACTGCCCATACCAAAGACCAACTCAACTGACCTACAGCTCCCAATTTCTGAGCTTTCCTGCACTGCAACTGCTTCACATCAGTGCAATTCATGCCTTCTCCTTCTCAGCAGACCTGCACAGCCAATAGCTGGAGCAACATCGGCAACACTTGCTCACCAGACTCCTCGACTATGTGTACTGCAACATTACCAGTTGCTCAGCTGTAGCTCCAAAGCTGCTCATGGACCCAGTGCCATTCCTTCGTCCAAGCCACAGCTGGCCTGAGTGACCTTGGCCTGATTCAGAGGCTAACTCAGCTAGGCTAATGCCATGAGCTGTTGCAGGCCAGAGTTACTATTGGGCCAAGATGGCACTTCATCCACTGCAACTGCAAAATCATCTCTTTCTTAGTCAACCTTAGCTGCATCTCTGCATCCCTGGCCAACATCATCCATTTCAATTCAGACAGCTTCTTTCAAAGCTCAAATACCACCTGCAATATCACCTCAGGCCACCAAATCCATCATTACCATTCTGTAACAGCTATAGCTCGTGAAAACAACTCCGGCTACATTGTTTGTACCTTCTCATATACTAACCGCAATCGCAACAACATCATAAAGCGACTCATAACCACCAAAGACAAAGCACCAACACCCAAAGACAACCCGCACTTTGCAAAATCAGACCTGCCATACCAGCACCAGCTCAACTGACCTACAACTCCCAATTTCTGAGCTTTCCTGCACTGCAACTGCTTTACATCAGTGCAATTCATGCCTTCTCCTTCTCAACAGACCTGCACAGCCAATAGCTGGAGCAACAACGGAAACACTTGCTCACCAGACTCCTCGACTATGTGTACTGCAACATTACCAGTTTCTCAGCTGTAGCTCCAGAGCTGCTCATGGACCCAGTGCCATTCCTTCGTCCAAGCCACATCAACTCCCAACCTCAGCTCAGCCATACAATTCCTTAAACTGCAACATTCACACATTCCTGTCAAACTTCAGTCCAGCTCCACTTCAGCCTCTGCGTTAATTCAACACCAACACCAGACCCATGTTAGTTCTTGCCTGCACAACCAACTCTCACATTCTTGCAGCTTAACTCCAGTTGGTACTGTAATGCCAATATCTGCGGCAGCACACAAAACCAGTGCAACCAATAACACCAGTTGCAACTGCAGCTCAGTTTCAACTTCCGCTTAGAATCCTAGCCATACATCTATATCACATTTCAATCTCCTCAGCCAATGCTTCACCTGCAAGATCCTGCTCCATTCTCCATCTTCCTGCCACCACCAGCTTTTCCATTTCTTCACTAAAACTGCAATATATCACTGCTTCAGTCCATGGCCTAATCACCAACACAAACAACATCCAGAGCCAAATCTCACTCTCAATGCCACAACATCACATTCTGGATTTTCACCTGTCCTAAGCATACATCTATTGCAGAAACTCATCACCAGGACCCATCTGAGCAGCCACAGATCCTCAATTCTCTCTACAAACCTTCCCATTTGAACACAAGAACAAACCCCAATTCAAGAACCATAACTTTCATTTCACTTGAACTTCTGATTCTTCTTATATCTTGTTGTTCAAACACAGAGTCACTACAAACCCATCTCTTCCTCCTCCATCTCTGATTCATTTCAGATCCCATAAATTTCTACTCGATCTTAATTTCTCGATCTCAGATCGGAGCCCATCTTAACAACAATACCACCTCCTCGTATTCTCTTCAATTGACCCGTTTCATCACAGAAATTTGATTTATCCATCTCAAAATCGAACCCAGTAAAACCCAAATCTGTTTTTAGTTCTTCCTCTCTTTACCAGCAAACCCTACTCTAGATCAAACCCAAACCCATCGAGTGATTCCTCATAAGCTCTCGATATGTAACAACAGTGATAACAAATCCTCTCTATGACTCCAATTCGATCTCCATTTTATTTTGGGATTTCAGCAGTTGTGGTGCCGCTGTCTCTCTCAGGTGGATTAAGTGGAAGAATAAAATGATAAGAGAATTGATTTCTCTATGAATTACATGGTAAGTGTAGGAGTAGAAATAACTCCAGGCACCCAGAAATAGGATAAGGGCCATCCAGTCCATAAATGGCTTGTCGGTTCCGAATAACCGACGGTCTATATCTCTATTCATCTCAATTGTCAGTTACGGGAACTAACAATCCATTCTTCACCTCCTCCATGTGCAGTCGAACCACATGTGAATTGACTTTTTTTCCATTTACGCTCCAAATGAGCGTTTTCTCCTTCTTTTGCCACCAAGAACTCCATTGCACCTAATAACTCAAAACTAGACATAAGAGATACAATTCCCAAGGAAAATAGCAAAGAAAGCATAAATATTAGATATAAAATTAGGTGTTTTACAACACCTATCAGATTCCCCCACACTTAGACTATGCTAGTCCTCGAGCAAATCAAACAAAACAATTCTAGAACATACATACAACTCCGTGTCGTCGAGGCTACGGTCACTTTTAGCATAAATAACAAGCCTTTAAACCCCTAGGTGTCCCTAGTGGACGAGTTATAGTCTCGTGAGGGTTTACTAGAGATATACCCACAAAACCTACTTTTCCAACTTACTAGTTCTCCGTAATGATAGTATCCAACGCGCTAAGAAGACATAGAAATTTTGCACACTAGTCATAATAAGTTAGACACATAAATGAACATAATCTCATCCTTAAGAGTTGAGAGAGAAATAACCATCCCTTCTCGAAAGAAATTCGGGTTCGGAGTGATCGAAAGTCTCGAATCGCCTCACAAGAAAGGGTTTTATGATATTGCTCTCAATAATAAAAAGCTTTTATGGGTCACACATGTGTCCAGGTAGGAATGAAGAGAGAATCCTGCGACACGTTGAATGGTGGGAAGGAAAAACCCTCCGAATTGTTTTGAAAACCCACATCTTTTATCATTTTTGAAAACCCATTTTTCTGACGATCTCTAAGAAAGGAAATCAACCACTTAACGAAGGTGGGAATATGCTTACTTACCTCGTTATCCGTTCGACGTGCAGCTAGCACCACTCTCACAACATCCATAGAAACGTCTTCGGTCTTCAATCGGTGTCTTCATCTTCGTCTTCGGTCTTCAACTCTTGATGATAACTCTTGAACTTCGTAGAATCTTGACAATGTGATTCTTTCCTCTAATTCCTTATTGCTTGAAACTTCTTTGTAGATATTCCTTATTCCATTGGCTTTATTGAAAGAATACAAAACTAAAAACGAACTATACAAACCCAAAATATAATACAATGATTTTTTTTTATTTTTTTTTCAATTTTTTTTTTGAGACAAGAGAAAGTAAAATACAAATAAAATAAAAAAATGTAAGCACAAGGCCATGGTGTAAGCACTTTACCGCTTGATTCTTCACAACTTATATGTCTTGATATCATAAACTTCTCGAACTCTCATCTTGATAATTTTCACTCTTGTACAATAGTCTTCAACTTGTAAAAATTCTGCTCCTTGTCTTGTTGCTATACTTGAATCTGAAATCTGCTCATTTCTGTACTGTTGCTTGTAAACCTTGAATGTGTTCAACTTTCCTTCAAATTTGTGATGATCCTCTTGTTGATGATGATGGTGTTTCTATGGACCTGTTGGTGTAGAGAGAGATAAGGTGGATGGTGCTAACTGCGAACAAGATTACAAGTGGTATGTAAGTTAGCAATTCGATGTCACCATCATGGTTGATAAAATAGCACTCAAGAGATCAAAGTAGTGCTTCTATTGGTGGGAGGTTGGGCAGCTCACCATTCTGCCTGGAATTTACGTACGGTGACACACACTCTAAAAGCACATATTTAGACAGGTACAAAGAATTGAAGGTCGGTACCTCACATGATGTAACATAGGTAGTCTCCACTATAGGGGATCACTACTCTAATACCGAATTCAGTCTGCACCTTATTTTCCACTGGCATGGTTAAATCCAACTTTAACTCTCATACAATTAAGAAACCTGATCATGTTCTCTGTCATCTCTAAGTTCACTCACTCTTATGAGAATCTCGATGTAATCTTAGCGACATGTATACTATGTGACTCTAAACTAACCACAAGTTGGAGTTTTCTTATTCACTAGTTTACACAAAAGTTGAAAATTTTCAAAAATTTACAACGCAAATGCTTAACCACTCCCCCATACTTAAACTTTACATTGTCCTCAATGTAAATTGAATCGTCCAAAGTAAGTCAAGGTGGGAAATTCTAACAATATATATGACAAGCAAAATCAGAAAAAATAAAAACAAGACAAGAAATAAATACAAGACAAGAAATACTCATCCGATGGGTTGCCTCCCATTTAGCGCTTGGTTTAAAGTCGCCAGCCCGACTATCTCCTTGCTTTCTATGACTCCTCCAGAGGGAGTACATCCACAAAGTTAACTCCTTCCACCACTTCGGAAGTGAAATTCTCATAATATGGTTTCAACCGGTGCCCATTAACTTTAAGTTCTTTTCCTGTAGCTATGCTACGAATTTCCACTGCACCATGAGAAAACACATTAGTAACAATAAAAGGTCCGATCCATCGTAACCTTAATTTACCCGGAAATAAATGCAAGCGAGAATTAAACAAAAGCACTTTCTGCCCAATGCAAAATTGTTTTTTAGAAATCATGTTATCATGAAATGCCTTTGTCTTTTCCTTATAAATGCGTGAGCTTTCAAATGCATCATTTCGAAGCTCCTCTAGCTCTTGGAGTTGTAACTTCCTTTGCTTTCCAGCCCCATCCATCTCCATGTTGCATTGTTTAATAGCCCAAAACGCCTTATGCTCAATTTCAACGGGTAAATGACAAGGTTTACCATACACAAGCCTAAAGGGAGACATCCCGATAGGTGTCTTGTATGCGGTTCTATATGCCCACAAAGCATCATTAAGTCGCATGCTCCAATCTTTCCTTGTTGGGTTCACCGTCTTTTCTAAAATAGATTTCACCTCCCGGTTAGAAACCTCGGCTTATCCATTTGTTTGGGGATGATAAGGTGTTGCAATCTTGTGCGACACATTGTACTTCGTCAACAAGCTTTGTAAAATCCTGTTTTTGAAGTGAGAACCCCCATCGCTAATTATGTCTCTTGGAATTCCAAACCTTGCAAAAATATTAGCTTGCACAAAATCTGAAACCACTTTAGATCATTAGTTGGGGTGGCCTTAGCTTCCACCCATTTCGAGACATAATCAACCGCAAGTAAGATATAAAAATTCCCATGGGAGTTGACAAAAGGCCCCATAAAATCAATACCCCATACATCAAAAACTTCAATAAATTGAATAAAAGTTTGTGGCATTTGATTTCGGGCACCTAGATTGCCGGTTCTTTGGCACCTATCACAAGTTGTACAAAATATATGTGCATCCTTAAACAAAGTTGGCCAATAAAAACCACTTTCAAGTACCTTGTGAGCGGTTCTCTTACTCCCAAAATGTCCTCCGCAAGCATAGGAGTGACAAAAAGACAAGATAGAATTAAATTGATTTGGGAACACACCTTCGTATTACTTGGTCACTACCATGTTTCCACAAGTATGGATCATCCCATATGTATTGGTTCCCTAACTTCTTAAGTTTGTCCCTCTCAGCACGAGACAAGTTCTTTGGGATTTGTTTAGAAACTAAGTAATTAACAATATCAGCGTACCATGGTTCTCCAAAGGTAATTGAGAATAGTTGCTCATCCGGGAAACTTTCACGCAATGGGATAATCTCCTTGTCCACAGCAAGATGGCTCAAGTGATCCGCAACGGTGTTCTCAATTCCTTGTCCACATCTTGTCCTTGATTTCAATATCAAACTCTTGCAAGAGTAATATCCATCGTATGAGCCTCGGTTTCGCCTCTTTCTTTGTAAGCAAGTACTTAAGCGTTGCATGATCAGAAAAGACAACAACTTTTGTACCAATTAGATAAGAGCGAAACTTTTCTAAAGCAAAAACAATGGCTAATAACTCTTTTTCAGTGGTTGTGTAGTTTTTTTAGGCCTCATTTAACGTTCTAGAAACATAATAAATAGCATGAGGAAGCTTCTCCACACGTTGCCCAAGCACCGCACCAACCGCATAGTCACTTGCATCACACATGAGCTCAAAAGGCTTGCTCCAATCCGGTGGTTTAATGATAGGGGATGAAATCAAAAGTTCTTTCAAACGATTGAATGCCACCATACATTTTTCATCAAAGTTAAAAACCACATCTTTTTGCAATAAATTACAAAGTGGTGATACTATCTTGGAAAAGTCCTTGATGAATCTACGATAGAAACATGCATGACCAAGAAATGAGCGTATCTCCCTCACCGTAGTGGGAGGGGTTAGAGCACGAATAAGGTCTACCTTAGATTTATCGACTTCCAAGCCTTTAGAAGATATTATATGGCCTAAAACTATGCCATGAGTTACCATGAAATGACACTTCTCCCAATTCAGCACAAGGTTTGTTTCAACACATCATTCAAGGATTAGAGATAAATTGTTCAAGCAAAGGTCAAATGAATCACCAAAGACACTAAAGTCATCCATGAACACTTCGATTATGTTTTCAACACATTAGAAAAGATACTTACCATACACCTTTGAAAGGTAGCTGGAGCATTGCATAAGCCAAAAGGCATCATTCTATAAGCAAAAGTACCGAAAGGACAAGTGAAAGTAGTTTTCTCTTGGTCCTCCGGCGCTATCACAATCTGATTATAACCTGAATAGCCATCAAGGAAGCAATAGTAAGAGTGTCCAGCTAAACGTTCAAGCATTTGATCAATAAAAGGTAATGGAAAGTGATCTTTTCTAGTAGTGGCATTCAATTTCCTGTAATCAATACAAACCCTCCAACCGGTTTGCACATGAGTTGGGACAAGTTCGTTCTTATCATTCTCCACCCTGTCACACTGATTTCTTTGGTACTACTTGTACCAGGCTCACCCACTTGCCATCGGATATGGGGTAGATAACACCCACTTCCAAAAGCTTGAGTATCTCCTTTTTCACAACTTCCATCATGGGAGGGTTCAAACGACATTGTGCTTCCCTTGTAGGCTTTGCATCGTCCTCCAAACGGATTTTGTGCATACAAACGGCAGGGCTTATACCCTTGATATCGGCAATTGTCCATCCTATGGCCGTCTTGTACTTCCTTAGCACCCTTAGAAGTTTTTGCTCCTGTAAATCACTAAGCTCATTAGAAACAATCACAGGTAACTCTTCATTATCACCCAAGTACAAGTACTTTAGGTGATCGAGAAGAAGTTTCAATTCTAACTTTGGATATTTAACAATTGAAGGTACAAGCTTTTCATCACTGCATGGTAAAGAAATAAAAGAGATATTATGAGTTTCCGGGCATCCTTGTAGTGAATTAAGATCACCAAGGGCTTCCTTGACTTCATCACCACACTCTACACCATTATCCATGGATGTAGTTAACACGGTTTCCAAAGCATCATCACCATTTAATTCAAACATTTGTTGTGCCAATGTATCCATAACATCAATGGAGAAACAAGAGTGGACATCACTAGGATATCTCATTGTCTCGAAAATGTTGAAACGTATTGTTTCTCCATCAAACTCCATGGTTAGCGTTCCCTTGTCCACATCAATTATGGTTTTCGCCGTTTTCATGAAGGGACGCCCAAGTAGCAATGGAGAGACGAGTCGGTGAACCTTCATCCATCTCTAACACACAAAAGTCAATTGGAAATACAAGTTGATTAACCTGCACAAGAACATCCACAACAATACCCATTGGGTAGACATTAGAGCGATCGGCTAATTGCAATACAATTTCAGCCTTTTTGAGAGGACCAAGATCAAGTGAATTATACATTGATGCAGGCATAACATTAACGGATGCACCTAAATCCAAATAGCTTTGTTAAATGTTGTGTTACCAATTGTGACGGGAATATCAAAACTACCGGGATCCTTGCACTTAAGTGGGAGTTTGTGTTGTAAGATTGTCGAAGCATTCTCCCCCACACTAAGCACTTCATTACCTTTGAGCCTTTGCTTATTGGTACACAAGTCCTTCAACACCTTTGTATACTTTGGAACTTGCTTAATAACATCAATGAGTGGTATGTTCACATGGATCTTCTTTAGAACGTCTAAAATCTCCTTTTCTAGTTCCGCCTTCTTAGAACTTGCAAATCTGCGAGGAAAAGGTAAAGGAGGAACATAAGTAGAAACCTAGGAGTTTTAGAGTTACGAATAGGTACCTCGAAGTTTGGGGAGAATCCTCATTCTTCTCCTCCAAAATAGGTTCCTTTGGTGTTTCCACCTTGCCCGAATCAATTAACTTCGGGTTGCACAAGTTGTGTACCACTTCTCAACGTAATAGCATTGACACCCTCTTTTGGGTTAATAGGTTGAGAAGGGAGTTTCCAACTATTTTGTGCCTTCAATTGGTTCAAATCAATAGCCATGGAGCCCATTTGTGTCTGCAATTCCTTGATAGCACTTTTAGTTTCATGCTGACTTTCTTTAAACATGGTAGAAATGCCTTGCATCATTGTTTGAATCTTTGAATCAATGTCGGAACCTTGATTTTGCATTGATTGTTGTGCTTGTGGTTGCTGAAATTGTTGTTGTTGTGGTTGAAATCCACTCGGACGGTTGAAAGTAGGTTGTTGGATCGCACCTTGCTTGTTGGCATAGCTAAAATTGGGGTGATCTCTCCATCCCGGATTATACGTATTGGAGTAGGGATCATACCGTCTTTGTTGATTGGGAAAGACCGCATTAGCTTGCTCATCTTCATGACATCGAGTAGAACTTGGTATAACCGCGGATGCAACTTGTTGCATCATTGCTGACATGTTACCCATTTGTTGACGAAGTTCCTCAACCTCGCTCACTTCATTCACTCTTCTTAGAAGCACATCCGAACCACGACTCAATAATTGTTGGGAGTTTGCTGCCATGTTTTCAATCAACTCTCTAGCTTGTGCCACCGTCTTGCTCACTAATGCACCACCACCCGCAGCATCAATAAGATTCCTATCACTTGATTGGAGTCCTTCATAGAAGTATTGGATGATCATAGCGTCACTGAATTGGTGGTGAGGGAAGCTTGCCACCAATCTCTTGTATCGTTCCCAATATTCATATAAAGATTCTCCCACGTTTTGCTTCATCCCACAAATCTCTTTGCGAATTTGAGTAGCCTTTGATGCAGTAAAATATCTCTCTAAAAAGAGTTTCTTAAACCCATTCCATGTCGTGACACTTCCGGGAGGTAAATAGTACAACCAATCCTTAGCACTATCCATCAAAGAGAAACGGAAAACTTTTAACATTGCACCATCTGCCTCAACATCCGCTGGAAGCATGGCCGTGACAATGGTGTGGAAGTCCATAAGATGCTTGTTTGGGTCTTCATTCACCATGCCATGGAATTTTGGTAATTCTCTAAGCAACCCCGGCTTGATCTCAAAAGTAGAGTTGAAACAAAGAAACAGGGATTGAGTAGAAGATTAACAACCTTGGGAATTGGAAGAATCCGGTGTAACAAGAAAGAAATCTCGAATAATTTTTAACAAGTTACTAAAATTGAGAAATGGCTAGAAGAAAGAATGCATCAGAGCAACCAACGATCGTAAGGAGAAGTGGAAGATTAGTTGGAGAAAGGAGAAATGAAGTAGGTGAACCATCAAGGATAAATGCAAGAAATGGAGAAGAAGGTCGAATTCAACTACCAATTCAACTACCAATTCAACCATCAATTCAACCACCAACTCAACCACCAATTCAACCAGTACCAAACAGAGTAATCGATTATGATAGGATGAGCGTGCATACATGGAGATCAGATTCTATGGAAGAAAGAGAAGAAGTGCAACAATTGATGAATAGTGGACAAGAAGAGAGAAATCGAGAAGAGATGGGAGAAACAATTCGTGGAAATGAAGAAATTGCAGCATTAGAAGCGTTGAGACAGACAATACATGAAGAAAGGCGATTAGAAGCAGAAGAACGCGCAAATTTAACAAGGCAAAACCACAAATTAAGGATGGAAAATAGGAGGCTGCAAAATAGAAGATCAAGAAGTAATAACAGATCGAGATCAGGATCGATTAGAGAAAACGTGAGAAGAACATTACCTGCAGTAAAACGTTAATGAAGAAAATTTGGAAAGAGAGTTAAATTTTGGTGAAGGAGGTCGCGAAGAGAGAGAATTAGTAGAGAATCGTTATATTTTGGTGAATGATCAAAATGATGGAAATCAAGAAGATAGGCAGCCTCAAGGACAGAATAACCCAGTTAATGAAGAAAATCAGGAAGAAGGAAGGAGAATACTACGTGGGAGAGAAACACAAAGGAAACAAAAGGAAATTGAAGATGACATTGAAAAGCATTATACTGAACAAGCGCGTCTAGCCCGCGAGAGAGAAAGATTGAGAGAAGAAATGGAAAATCGGGAATTGGAAGAGGCGATTCGGCAGAATAATCATGACAATCGAGAAATAAGGCGCGAGCGAAATCGCAACAATGGAGATATCAATGAAGAATATGAAAGAATACAAAAAAGAATTGATAGGCAGCCAAGAAGAGAAAATGACAGATATAATGGTGTGAGAATTTGTGAAGGAGATGAGGGAGAAACTCGCAGAGAAAGAAGAGAAGAGAGCAATGAACCGAGAAAATATAAGTAGACACGAACGAAGAAGGAGGGAAGCGAGAATTAAAGAGACCGATAAATTCAAATTCGAGGCAAATGAACAAATTCTGCGAGAATTGGCGGGAGATGAGAGGAATATTGAGCAATGAGAAGAGAAGGAGGGAGGAGACAGTTAGATGAAGCTATCGCAGAGGCCGCGAAAAATCCTTTTACATTAGAAGTGCAGCTAGGAGGAATACCCCCAAAGTGCAACTTACCAGCATTAACTAGCATTTTTGATGGGTCAACTTGTGCAGTACAACACATCAAGGCTTACGTGAGATGTATGCTACAATGGGAAAACCATGATGCTATATTGTGCAAATACTTTGCGTCGAGTTTAACGGGAGAAGCGTTGAAATGGTTTGAGGGTCTACCAAGGAATACAATCACATCATTCAATCATTTACAAGCTATATTTTTAGGGGCGTATATAAGTAACAACTCTTCGCGACACGGCATTGAAGATGTATTTGGGCTAAAACAAAGAGTTGGCGAGAGCTTGAGACATCTGACTGTAAGATGGAAGACAATGTGTAGCGAAATGGTTGGACGGGTGGATGAAAGATATCTCATACTATCATTCATAAATGCTATGTTCGCAACCAACTTATTATATGTTCAAGTTTTCAGAGTCAAGAATACAATCACGATGACCGAATTGAGAGAATTGCAAGAGGAATATATTGCTTTGGAGGAAAGACAAAATGAAGTAGAATCGTACCCGATCGCGAATACAAGTTCAAGTCTTTGAATACAAGTTTGTTGCCCAGATTAATACAAATAGTGGCGAGTACCTCGCAAGGGCAACAAGAAAAAGTGGTAGATGATGGACAGCCAAAATTAGTAGCGATGGGAAGCCGATATCAGGAAGAATTTGAAAGAGAAAGAAACTACTACAATCGTAGCGGCCCGAACAAAATTCAGAGACTTGATCACCCACAAGAAACCTATGGAAGTCAAAAACAGAATTATCATGGAGGGCAATGACGTCATAGAGTAGTATGGGAAGAAATCAAGATGCCACCACTAAATACTAGTGTGGAGAAGATATGGGAAGCTATACTCTTGATGGAGAATATAACTGCACCATGGAACATGGGGAGTGAACCGCTACCAGGTGATAGAAGTCACAGTTGTTCTTACCATCGTTTTCATGGACATCCGACAAATGACTGCCGAAACATCAAAAGAATTATCCTTAGAATGATTGATCGGGGAAGTGAATCACTTTTAAAAAGCGAAGAGAAAGTTCAACATTTACCGCCACCATCAAAGGGAAAAGAAACGTTCATGATAGAAGTTGGGGCGAAAGCTAAAAATTTGTTTTGCAACTCCATTGTTCATTCATATCGCACCATTGAAGATTTTCATGATAACGTACTCAGTAGGGTTTTTGCGAGGGATGTTAATAATCAGGAGGTAATGAACATCGCGAGGAGATCGCAGATTAAAAGAGTGGCGTTGCAGATTGTATCTTTCTCTGCAGAAGAAATACCCAAAGGTAGAGAAATGCATGATAACCCGTTGGTGGTAAAACCGGATATTAATCCAAAACCTGTTGATGGGGAAGATGATGAAGCAGAAACTTGTTGGGCGATAAATAGAATATTAATCGATACTGGAAGCTCAGTCAACATTCTTTTTCACCATACTTACAAAACTATGGGAGGAAAAGATGAAGATTTGATCCCTTCAACATACAAAATATATGGTTTCAATGGTACCGCGAACAAGCCCAAAGGAGAAGTACACATGAGAATACCTTTGCAAGGATTGTCAATCGATATTTTGTTTTGTGTGGTCGATGTGGAGTCCCCTTATAATGCATTGATCGGAAGGCCGTGGTTGCATGAAATGCAGGGTTGGCGTCAACGTATCATCGGTGTATAAAGTTTCCCATCCTAATGGTGTTGGAATTATAAAGGAGATTGGATAGAAGGGAAAAATGTTATGAGATCGATGTGGAGAGTTTGTGAAGAGAGAGCGCAAAAAAGAAGGGATGGAAGAAGAATATAAAAGAGGAACAAAGAAAAGAAAGATTGATGGTAGATAACATAAATATAAAAGAGAAGACACATTGCGAGATGAAGATATGAAGGCGGTTGAAAGTCATCTTTGGAAAAGAATTATTCGGAGGTTTTAATGATACGAGAGGCGAGAGGGAAGCAGGAGTAAAAGGTGTAAGAAGTGAATAATTGCGAGAAGTAACAAAGACTAAGTGGTGAAGGCACGTCAAGGACAAGAAGAATAAAAGATAGTTGAAAACGCTTTGCGAAGTGTATGCATGAAGGCAGTTGAAAAATTGTGATGGAAAGGAAACGTTAAGAGATTTGAATGGTGCAGAGGCAGACAATAGTAGGATCAAAAGAGGTAAGAAGTGAATAGTTGTTGTTATCAAAATTAAGTGGTAGAGGCATATCAAAAGTAGGAGGAAGAAATAATAATTGAAGAAGAAATGTATGAGAATCTCGCGATCAAGAATGTATGAAAATCCGATTGAAGAGTTGTTGTTAACAAAGCAAAATTATGCGATGAAATCGCAAGCAAAATAACATGAGATTATCAAAAATGAATGATTAATTGAATTAACAAAAATGAATGAGTGAGTGAATGGGACGAACCTTTATGGCGTACACCCTAGTTCGCGAATGAAACTTCGTAAGAGGCAAATGTAAGACCTAAAGTACGTCATATAAGGGGGTATCTCTTGACATGGCTCAGAGGGAAGGTTACACCGCTCCTGAAGCCTGAGTCATGGGAATTTGGGGCCCATAAAAGCCTATCCGGGAGAGATATCTTGGATTTCCAACTATATATATAAGGTTATACCCTGGTTGGACGCCCAGGATCTCTTCCAAGGAGTCAGTGTATGCTCAAGGCGCCGAGGTACACGGTTGAGCCAAGAGTGCCTGGGGCATTTGAAGTGTCTCGGCCATTCTTGGCAAGTCTTGGTATACGTTGCACTCGTCCCGAAGAAAACTCCACTTAGGGTGTAGTCTCGTAACCATAAACCATATAGGTATAAGGGATAAGAGGCTGCGAAAACGACTGGTTGTTGTTAAGACCGGATGGGAGGAGCTAGTCTTGTATGGCCGATGTACGCCTCCTTGAAGGGGCAACCAGGGAGAAGATAAGGGCGGCACCCTCCATTAGGGAGCTGATAAGTGTCAAAAGACGCAAATGCCATGAGGCTTTACTTTCGCAAGGAAATTTAGACTTGTCATATTTGTGCAATGATCCTGAAGAGGCAAAAATACTAACATGAAGGTAAGGCGAGGTCAATGGGTTTTTACATGAAAGTGTAAAAACGTCCTGCGATCACGTCGCAAAGACGACAATATCATGGGATTTTATATTCGCAAGAATATTTAAACCTGTCATATTGTCGCAAGTAAAATATCCTGCAGAGGCAAAAATACTTACGAAATGATAAGACAAGGTCAATGGGTCATTGCATGAAAATGTACAGACGTCCTGCGACTTTGTCGCAATGAGGGGTGGCAAAATAAGACCTTTAATTAGGAAGGCAAAATAAGACCACACAAGAAATGTTAAGGCAAGATCAATATATTTCTTCATTTATGAGGATATCCTGCGATCTTGTCGCAATGATAAGTTTCAAAATAAATCTCTCATCTGCAAATAAATAACAGAGGCAAGTATGGGAATGCATGTGAAAAAATTTTGTTATTCATCTTCATATGATAGATTTATACATAAAGGAAATGAGAAAATAAAGGATAAATTTATAAAAGTTGAAAATAAGAGTTGAATTCATATTTAGTAATCCAAGAGATTCACATTGAAGGTTTATAGAAATGGAAGATTAAAAGGATATGTATACAGATATTACAAGAAAGGAAAGAAGAAAAAGAAATTATTTCTTGGAAGATTCTTCTTCTTTATCAGATTCTTCTTCTTCACTAGCTTCACTATCGGAGACATCCGAAAAAAGTGTATCTTCAGGAATATCCTCGCGAAGACAAGGATATGAACTAAGAGGAATCTTGTGATCATTGCAAACTATCTCAATAGTTTGATTGCGAAAACAAACTGCATAATTATTAAAGTTCGCCCTTTGTAACTTGTAGTTGTTTTTCAGCCTAGAATATTTGTTGTTGCGAAGAGAAAAATCTTGTGCGAGTTGTCCTTTTTCAGATTCAAGTTCTTCAATCCTTGTTTGAAGTCTTTTCTCGGATTCTGCAAAACATATGACAATACGTTAACAATTTAATAGCAATGCTACGGAAATAAGAAACAGTAAAGTATAATAAACAACCTTCTCTGTCAGATATCATATCCTTAACCAAGGCAGTATGCTCGGCATGAAGGCTAACTTCAATACCTAAATTATTTCTGGCGTTATCTAGAACCTTCGCAGCCCAGGCGAATTCATCATCATTATTTATGACAAGAAGCGAACGAATTTGATCTTCTCGCTCACTAAGTATGGCATTTTGACGAAGAGATTCATCTCGTTCAATTTGTACTTCGAGAAGAGATTTTTGAAATTTTGCTAATGCCTGTGCACCTCTGTTAGTAATGCGATCTTTCTCATCTATGAGATTGCTAATTTTCTTCCTTAAGGTTTTGGTTTTCTTATGGGAATTAAGGTACATTCGTTTAAATTGATTAGCTAAACTTAAACTAGCTCTATGCTCGATCTCTAAGAGATGATATTTGGATTGAAGATCCTTTAATGGAAGGAGGTTAGTCTTATTTGAGGAACTACTTAGATATTCATTGAGATGAGTAAGAAGGACATCATCATCCATGGGCTCGGGAAATGAGTGGAGAAGAATGGCTTCTTCAGAGAGATTATATATGTCTGCGAAAATAGTAAGTTAGGCAAAGAAAAGCAAATGATAAAGTAAAAGGATTTGAGGAGTAAAGATTGTTATACCATAAAGCTGTTGATTTGCACTTTGAAGAGTAGATACTCTATTCTGTTGAGAAGTAAGCTCGACTTCCATTTGTTTAATTCTTTCATCTTTCTTGCGAGATGTCGCAGCTTCAACCTCTAGTTCTCGGATTTTGTCTTTAAGTTGCGAATTTTTCTTTTCAAGATTATGGTGTCTTTTTCAAGGTCTGAGGCAACGACAAAAGAAGCTCTCCCAGGACTATAAAGGAAATATGGGAACAATTAAGATAAAGCTTATAATTGAAGTCACAAATAAATAAAGGGATACAAACATACCAAAGCATTCGGAGCGTTTAAGAAACTAGAAGTCACCTGTTCGGGAAACCCCGCGAAAAGACTCATTATCCTCCAGAAAGTGGGGCATCGCAAATCTTAGCGAGAGCTTCGCAAGTAGCAGTTAAATG
Organism: Papaver armeniacum; assembly: GCA_023531295.1. Taxonomy (NCBI): domain Eukaryota; kingdom Viridiplantae; phylum Streptophyta; class Magnoliopsida; order Ranunculales; family Papaveraceae; genus Papaver; species Papaver armeniacum. The sequence continues at coordinate 79,170 of JAJJWW010004147.1, forward strand.
CTCATCACCCAATCCTTGCATAGAATCGGAGAAGATACTAGACAATTGCGCCATAGCAGAGGTGGTTGAATGATTCTCCTTCGCAGAAGAAGTACCAATCTCATTTTCATCTTCGTCAGAGTTCTCGTCTGTTTGGGAACTACAATAAGAAGAGAGATGGGTCTTCCGTTTCTTAGAAAGCGGAGCAGAAGACTTGTCCTTGCGAAAATTAGTTTTGTCCTTGCCTTTAGCCTTCGCAGCTTCAGCCTCTTCAATTTCAACCTTCGCATACGCATGAAGATAAGAAACAGAGGCAACAATATTGTTTAAAATAACAAAAGAAAATGTTTCTTACTTCATCCGTGAGCGATCGAAGTATCGCCAGGGTACTCGGCTTTGGATTTTCTTTATATTTCTTTCTCATTATGGTGATCTAAAATTTTTGAAAAATAATAAATAAAAGAGGAAGAAGATGTCGCAAAGCGAAATTGAAGAAAGGAAGTATACCTCTTTTGTCTCCTCAGGCCACTTAAACTCCCAAGGATGGTAATTCATGAGATGTGCAGGGAGAACATGTGAACCTGCGATGTAAGGTCCACTCAAAAATAAAGGAACAACCCACCACTTCTCATCTTTAGAATGGCGGGGAGTACTATTATTGCCCGAATGCCAATCAATGTCATGCATAAGCAGCTTGTCATCGGAAACATTATCTATTTTTTTCAGTCGAGCGCCCCAGCGAGATTTATCATTTCTCATGTTTATTACTGCATAATTCGCAAAGAAATTTTCTACAGTATACTTCTCAGGGACTATCTCCAAATTTGCAAAGTTAGGATCTCTAACATAAACATGATATAAAGATCCTTTACCAGCGCCGCGGTTTGCGAATTCAAGCATCAAGCGGATGCAGTCGCCACTCAACTGATAGACAGCTCGCGAGAATTTTTCATGAGCAAGGATTTCATAGAATAATGGTATCTCGGGATTATATAGAGGAATGGGAAGTCTGCGAGGAGTTGACCTAGCGAGACTATGATTTTATGATCATCACATTGATGATCGAAAACGTTTTGCGAGAGAGAGAATAGACGAAGATTCTTGATCAGGAATGGTTGATAAGATGAAACCCTTCTCTTTTAATTTCTTTTGAGTATCTTCAAAAAGGGGTTTATATGTACGACCCAATGAAGCCATTGATATAGTATGGGAATGAATGGGGAATGGAAGATTGAGAGAATTGAAGGGGAGGATTACAGTAGCAGTAGCGGAAATTGCAGAAGAAGAAAGTTAAACGAAAGTTGCAGAGGGAAAATAAAAGAGAAAAAGAGAAGGGTAAGAAAGCTATATATAGAGGAGAGAATCCTCGGGAAAACAAATGCATTTAATGCGAGATGGGACGTGAATGGTCAAGAATAAACGGTTGAAAGAGACGTGTCAAGAAAAGGGTGGAAGAAGAAACACCTGCAATAAATTCCGTACATAAATAAAACGAGTAAAAATGAACAATCGCGAGATAAAGATGAGCAGTTGCGGCACTTTAAAAAATTGGTTCTCATGACATTCTCTTCTTCGCAGAGAAGACATGAGAAGAGGCAAGATGTAGGAGGAGAGAATATCGCGACATCAGTATTTTGAGAGAGTAATAAACAACTATGTTGCGAAGGCGTCGCAGGGAAGTGACTTAGATGACGCAATGGATGACGATAGCCTAAAACATGAGAAAAGTGTGAAGATTTGACGAGATTTAGGAGTGTCGCAAAGAAGAATGTTTATAACACTCGCGACACTTCGCGAGTCATTCCCGAAAATAAAGGACAGCTTAGCTGTCATCCACTGTGTACTACTCTATATAAAGGGTTGAGTTAGTTTGTTGAAGGGGGGGGATTCTTTTTGAATTGTTAAGCAAGTCATTAGGAGAGACAAAATTAAGAGTGATTGTAATTTCTTTAGCTCTGTTCTTCATTTCTTTGTAAACCTTTCAAGAAAACAATTAATAAAATATATTGTTATTCATCTTCAAATGGGTTGATTAAAAAAATTCGAGTGAGGGGTGTAGTGTGGGATTTCCTGCAACTACAAGTTTGTTTGAATACACCCATGTTGTGTATCAAGCCTATGAGAAGCCAAGTCCTTGAGTGAACGATTTGCATCACCCATTGTTTCTTCTTCTTCAACTTGTGGTTCGTCTACGAATGGAACCACTTGTTCTCCTTCTAGTTGTAACTCTTTTTCCACTTCTAACTCTTGATTTGTGTCTTGACTTGGTTGGAGTATTGTGCCTCTTCGAGTAGCTATCCCGCACCTTGGATAATTCCAATCTTTAGAAGCCAGGGATTAGGTACCTGAAAACAATTCTCGCAAACAAGTGAGAAACAAGACAATAACCGAAAAGCAAAGATAAAAGCAAAAATTATAAAAAGAAACTAAAAACTTAATAACAAGCCGTATGCCTCCCCGGCAGCGGCGCCAAAATTTGATCGCTGTCGTAAGCGTCAAAAATAATTTCACTTTCTTACTCACTAAATATAAATGAAGTACAAGGTAAGGAAGAGTTCGTTTCCACAAAGAGGCAATTGTTGTTATGCAATTTTCAGTTTCTAAGGTAACCAAGGGGGGATGTTTGTTGTTATAGCAAAATACTAAAGTAAAAATAAAATAGAGCAAAGCAAATAATTGGAATAATCAATAGAGAGAAGATATTGGTCAGGATAGTATCATTCACAAACATGTATTTTCATCAACGATTAGAATTGGTATTTTAATCTCCCATTTACTAAAAGTCCTAGGATACCTTGATCGCAAGAATATCCCGCTAATTCCCTGATTTCATCACAACCACATTAAAAGATGCATATGTGAATTCTTCCTAGAAAGCAACCTAAAGTGTAAAAGCACAATTAGATTTAACTCCCTAAAAGTAATGAATTCTATGGAATAAGACTAATCAATGCAAACGAACGCGTAAAAGCACTAATCCGTTTTAACAAAAGTTATGATTCACTTGTGACTAGTAGGATATATCACTACAAGCACTACCCACAATTATGCTACTTAGAATCGGGGATAAACAACTTTTTCGTATTGAAAACCCTAATATAGCTTTAGAGATGAAAGCAAATCGGATTGATTAGGACTCAACCTAACAAGTATTCAAATCATATAACACTATTAATTGTGAATCACAAACAATAAATTACTGAGACAAAACTAATTCATTGAATCATATAACATATTGAGAAATCAACTTTATCCCATAACCAATAATAATTGTTTATCTACTCATAGCTATGGAGTTCATCATAAAAATATTAATTGAAAAGAAAAACATAAACAAAAGCAAACCCTAGAAGCGTAAACAAAACCGGCTCTCCCAAGTTACAAGAATAAAACGTGATCCCCAAAGTTGTAGAAAACTTTCCCTTTTATAGCTTTTCATCTTTCCAAAATTAGGTCTTCAAAGCCTAAAGTCCAAGTGGTCCACCAAGCCCATGTGTGTGCAAATACCCATGTCGAAAATATACCCCAAAAGTGATCGCCGGAAATCTGGTATTGTGGTCGAAATTGTAGGGAAAATATATCTCAGGTGACCGGCAAAGTCCACCCGGTCACCGGTCAACGGGTCAACTCGGTCAAGGTCAGACCGAGTCAAATCGGGTCAATTGAGTCAGGTCTGAGTCAGACAGACGAGTTAGATAGCTAGTCAGACTCAGCTGAGCTGAGTGACCTTGGCCTGATTCAGAGGCTAACTCAGCTAGGCCAATGCCATGAGCTGTTGCAGGCCAGAGTTACTATTGGGCCAAGATGGCACTTCATCCACTGCAACTGCAAAATCATCTCTTTCTCAATCAACCTCAGCTGCATTTATGGATCCCTGGCCAACATCATCCATTTCAATTCAGACAGCTTCTTTCAAAGCTCAAATACCACCTGCAATATCACCTCAGGCCACCAAATCCATCATTACCATTCTGCAACAGCTATAGCTCGTGAAAACAACTTCCAGCTCTGTTCTGCACCTTCTCATATACTAACTGCAACTGCAACAACATCATCTGAAGCATCTCATAACCACCAGCACAAAGCACTAACACCCAGCACAACCTGCACTTTGCAAAATCAGACCTGCCATACTAGCACCAACTCAACTGACCTACAGCTCCCAATTTCTGAGCTTTCCTGCACTGCAACTGCTTCACATCAGTGCAATTCATGCCTTCTCCTTCTCAGCAGACCTGCACAGCCAATAGCTGGAGGAACATCGGCAACACTTGGTAGGCCCGAAGATGTGTCTAATTTTATGGCCTACGGTAATACCGCAAGTGCACGGTGTCTTGGTTGTAGGACTGAGAAAGTGCGGGTCGAACCACAGAGACTTGTGGTGCTCTGATGTGTGATCTAAGGGCTTTCTAAACTGAGTTTCAACTGATATGTTGTAGAGACAAGGTAACAAAAGTGTTTATGCCGAAACGGCTGATAATGTTTCAAATGAACCTAAACTAAGGTATAACAGTGACAAAAGATGCTAAGGTCTCGGTTCCACCACTCACTCCTCTTGTGTGATCAACTAAATTGAACTCCTTGTTCCTATGGCAGTTAAGGGTAGGGTGTCAAGTCCACCACTTAACTAGGATGTTTCACCTTGTAACACTTCAATTATCGACTAAGGATACTAACCTAGAGTACTAATTGTCTAATGAAGCACAATTAGTCAAGAGAATTAGTTTTTGTGTCTAAAGATTAAGGTGCAGCACACACAATACATTTATACCCTGACTACAATGCATACCTGGCATGCATTGTGAAAGAAAGGCATTGGGTGCTAAAATTGAAAGCATAATTATAAATTAAGCATGCAAGGATAATTCAACAGAGCTTGAAACACAGTATGGAATTAGGGTTTCTTGAAACCCTAATAACTAAATTAAAACATGATAAAATGGTGTTAAACTACAAATTAAATCTACAATGAAGCACTCGGCTAGCCCAGGCATGGTTTCTACACAAACCCCTCGGTTGTATTTATACATCCAAAATCAACCAAACCCTAATTCATTATAAAAATGAAATTAATTGAAAAACAATTCAACCCATACCGATTCGCGGTTGTTGGCTCTACTCATGCTTCTCCCGACCTCGAATCGAACATGCCACGGAGTTGGTGAAAACCCTAAACTCTATTTATCTTTAACCTAGCTTCTAGGTTTGTAAAGAAGCTGAAAGAGATAAACAGAGAGAGAGAGTGATGGCGGTAATGATGGAGTGGTTGAATGATGGTGTTTGATAGGGTAGGTGAGGTGGTGTTGTCTCTGGTGGAGGTATGGGTGAAGAAGGAGGTGGCGGCGGCAGAGCTCTGCTCTGATGGAGACGGGAGAGAAGAGAAGAAAGAGAAAGATGGAAGGGTGAAATGGCTAGGTCGATGGGGGTATAGGGTAGGGTCATTTATTTGTTGAGCGCACACGGCGGGGTTTGATGAGAAGGGCCTAGCGAGCGTAGGATCTAGCTGGAGAAGATCTGAACGGTCGAGGATGGTAAGCGGTTTTGGTGTGATCTGGTGTAGCGCGGGAGCAGCGATCTTCGATGCACGTGGAAGCAGCGACCGTTGGATGAGGGAGAAAGAAATCTCAACGTCTCAGAAGAGACGCGCTCGGATCCGGGTCACGGGTCGGGACTAGCTCAAGCCCATGTCTTGTAGATGAGTTGCTACTTGTTGGGTTGCAACTGTTGCGCGCGGGCTTTGGCTTTCTGCTCCATAGATGCTCGACTCCACTTCTTCGCTCTTTGGGCTCCCTCGGTTTCTCAGAGCTTTATTTACTACCTAAAAACACAAAATTAATTAATACAAATATTTATTCTTGAAAACAAGGAAAACACGAGAACTGGGATAATATCTATTTTCTAAGCGCAAAAGATGAGTAAAATGCCAATAAAAAGGTGTATAAATATGCACTATTTAGCACTCATCAAATACCCCCAAACCTGAATTTTACTTGTCCTCAAGTGAAGAGAAAATAAGAAATCCTAACTATACCACCGTCGTAGGTCTCTCGAATGCATTTAGCGTATGCACTAAGCCTTTAAACCCCTAGGTGTCCCTAGTGGACGAGTTGTAGTCTCGTGAGGGTTTACAAGAGGTGTACCCACAAAAACTTCTCCAACTTCTCGAGTGTAAAAGAGTCTCAAGCCTCCAAGAAGCTATGAGGACATAGAGTTTCGCATGCTAGTGCGAAGTTAGAACTATCGAAGAACGCATTCTCATCCTTAAGTCTTTGAGCGAGAAGTAACCATACCATATGAAAGAATTCGGATTCGATTGTGATCATAAGTCTCAACTTCGCCTCACCATTAGGGTTTTATGATAATTGGACTCAAAAAAGATCGCTTTTTAGTCTCTCATGTGTGCAAAGCGGGGAATAAAGAGAGAAATCCTGCACACGTTGTAGGTAAGAAGGATAACCTTCAGAAATAAAATCTGGAGACTCCACAGAAGTGTGGACAAAAAGAATCTTTTTCTGATGATCTCTAAGAAAGGAAATCAACCATTAACAAGGATGGGAGTACTCACTACCTTCTCACCCGATTGGCAATTAATATCTCTCTCATAAGAAACCATAGAAACGTCTTCAATCTTCGGTCTTCGGTCTTCAATTGTTGATGACGAACTTCTAAACTTCACAAAACTTGACAATTTTTTAACTTTTCTACTCAAATTCCTTGTTGTTTGATTTTCTTTTTAAACTCTTCTTTACCATGGTGGTAGCAAAAATAAGAAAATAAACTACAATATTTTTTTGATTTTTGATTTTTGATTTTTGATTTTTTTTTTTTTTTATAATAAGTGAAAATAAAAATACAAATACAAATAGTGAAACAACTAACTCCATGGACAAAGGACTTTATCACTCAATTTTCCACAACTTGTATTGTCTTGATTTTATAAATTTTATTAATTCTCATCCTATTTTCTTTTCTTTTTCTTTGTTGCACATAAACCTTGGACTATCTCAACTTTTCTTTCAATATTCCGATTCCCGCTCCGGTTGCGACGATGATGTGTTTCTATGGGTCTTGCTGATTGAGAGAGAGAATGATGCTAACTACAAATCGGTATTTAGAAGGAGTTTTCATCTTTAGACGTCACCCTTATGATTGACAAAAACTAGCACTCAAGAGATCAAAAGTAGTGCTGAAAATGGTGCGAAGTTGGGTAGCTCACCATTCCTACCCGGAATTTACGTACGGTGACACACACTCTAACAGCTTTTCTAGAAAGTTGCAAAAAATTGAAGGTTGGTGCCTCACTTGATGTAAAATGGGTAGTCTCCACTATGGGTGATCACAATTCTACTACCGAATATCTAAAAAAGCACCTAATTCGCCCTCCGGTATGGTTAAATCCAACTTTAACGCTCTAATCAACTAAGAAACCCGATTGCGTTTTCCGGTACTTCCAAATTCTGTTATTTCGGTCGAATCTCTATGTAAACATAGCTAAAAGCATGCTAGTGACTTTAAAATCTCTAAAAGTTGGAGGTTTTACAAAAAGAGTTTTTGATTTTTTTTTTTTTTTTTTTTTTTTTTTTTTAAGATAAAAGGTGAAATAAAAGACTAAAAACTCTAAATGCAAAATAAAAGACTAAAAACTCTAAATGCAAATGCACCCCCAAACCTAAATCAAACATTGTCCTCAATGTGTCACAGATAGGAAAAATTTAAACAGTCACGTACCACGAGAACTATGCTGATAAGATAAAAGGGAAGAGATTACCGGATGTCGGCAGGAGCATGGTTGAGCTTCATTAATCAAGGAAAAATCCAACATTCTCAGTGGAGATCATATCGGATTAGCATAATATATGTGCAAGAAGACTCAACCGATTCAAGAAAATAAAAATTTAACAAGTCCTACAAAAATTTATATACAAAAATTTACTAACAATCTAAAAAGTTGAGAGTCAACCCAAAAGATAATGTACAGAAACATAGAACATGAAAATGGGCTTTGGTTTATGTGGGAATTTGGTTTATTGGGATTTTGGTTTGTTGGGAAAATACAGCCCAGTGGAACTGTGGGCTCTGTTTGGTTTATGTGGGCTTGTTGTTTGGTTTTGTAGGAAGCCCAGGTTGTGTGCAAAGCCTAGGTTGTGTTTGAAAAAGTATAGCCCAGAAATGAATTGAGTTGGGCTGAGTTTTGGTGTAAGCCCAAGTTAGGTTAACATGTGCAGCCCAGTGAGAAAGCTCATGGAGCGATTGGGCTTGATTGAAAGTGCACACCAATGACTTGGTTTAAGTGGGCTGATTTATTTTACAGCCCATGAGAAAGCTCAGCCCAGTTTAGTGTGGTCAGTCAGCCTAGCAATTTGTGTTAGCCCAGGTGAACTGGGTTTCGATCTTTGACTCTAGTGCTTCGGCCCAATAGATGTGGATTTAGCTAGCCGCAGCTTGCGGCCAAAGAGAGCTCAGGGTATGCAAGCTTACAGCCCAGGTATGAACAGCAAATATAACACTCACAGCATTTGGGTTTAGCACAATGTTAAGCATGCATAAGGTCACAAGCACATGGAGCCTAAGGGCCGCAATCAGCTAAGGCGGAAACGGGGTTGTCACACAAGCATGCAAATGTCAAGAAGGTTCAATGCTCACACTTATATGCATTACCAGGCCAGTGGAGTGGTAGGCGAAATTATGGGCATTGAGCTCTGTGCCGGGTCAATTATGCTCGTGTCACACACTTTCAATGATGCATGTGGTTGGATGAACAGCCAAATAACCTTAGCTTGCACTTCTCAACATGTTCGATTGCCAATAAAATTATGGCAGCAACAATTCTCGAGAGATTATACAAGAACATGCAAATATTGACAGTGGTCCGTGCTATGGGTCCGACAATGAGTTGGCTCCACGGCTTGGAGGTCTGGGGCTCAAGGCATATGAGAAATGCTCAGGTTATACTAGGTTCTTTCATAGATTCACAGAGCTTTCACCGGGCTCAACAAGTCACGGCAAGGGTGCGGATGTGCAATTTGGAAACTCGGCAATGAGGTTGAGCACTATTGGAGTTAGCTCACAGGCCCCACAGATTCACGGGTCTTAGCTCAGGATTTCCTCAAGCAATGGCAGACAACGGCTCAAAGGTTCAAAAGGGTGTCAAGGATGTGCTCGGGGTTATGCCAGGTATGCAAGGCTCATTTGCAGATGCAACAAGGTGCGGGATAGCAATACACATGTGGTCTCATACAAGCATGCAAATATTGACGGGGTAGCTCCACACTTGCCGCCTGTGGGGCTAGCAAGGTGGTTGAAGGCTCACAAATTTGCAGGCTTAAACACATGCTATGCTCAAGGGTTTGTCAGCACAGAACCACATCAGGGGGGGTATCACAGATCATTCACAAATCATTCACAGGCAATACAGGGCACAGAGCATACAATACAGGGTGCAGAGCAATACAGGGCAGATGTTTGTACTTGTTGTGTCTCAAACTCACAGCAGCAGGGGCTGGAGTTGATCACAAGCCTTATCAAGGCCAAGGGTTCTCAGGTCAACGAAGCACAGATCACTTAAGCATGCTTAGCTAACATGGTTCGGCTAACAGGGTTCTCAAACATATACAACTATCATGCTTACAAATTGACTACCAAGAAGCCACTTACCCGAATTGCGGTTGCTCGTGGCTTTGCACCTTTTTCTCCCACTCCTTGGGCTTGCTCGGAAGACAAGCAAGCACAAGAGGCACCTTAAGTCCTGTGTTTCCTTTCCTTTCTTAGGTTGGCTCGGGTGCTCACAGCACGCCAGCGGTAGCACTGTTTACTCAAAGAAATAAATATCAGTCCCCGGAAGTTGCAAGTTATAGCAGAGAAGATGCATAACACTAATGACTAGCTTTTCCTTGCAAGTTACAGCTCAAGCACAAGGTGCAAGCTTTTCCTTGCACTGGCAGATGACCAGCTGAGAGGAAAATTGGACTGACACAGGGAACAAAAGTCACTAATGACACTAAGATGCAAGATGTATAGTTATAACAGCTACAAAATGCAAGAAGAGAAGTATGGATTAACTATGCAATGGATTAAACAAACTGAGATACACTAACACTAAGCTACAAGGCAATACTAAGTTACTCTACAAAATAGTGATGCAAAGATACAAGTTACAGATGACTATAAATTTTAAACTAAGTTACACTAAAACATGACTATGATGCTACAATGAAAACAAGGCCAATGAAAACATGGCTAAAACTACAATGAAAACAAAAGGTGGGTATGTACAGGGGATAGAGTGAAATTTCAGTAAAGCAAGCAATGAATCACAGGGCACACGCCAAGTCCCCGGCAACGGCGCCAAAAACTTGGTAGGCCCGAAGATGTGTCTAATTTTATGGCCTACGGTAATACCGCAAGTGCACGGTGTCTTGGTTGTAGGACTGAGCAAGTGCGGGTCGAACCACAGAGACTTGTGGTGCTCTGATGTGTGATCTAAGGGCTTTCTAAACTGAGTTTCAACTGATATGTTGTAGAGACAAGGTAACAAAAGTGTTTATGCCGAAACGGCTGATAATGTTTCAAATGAACCTAAACTAAGGTATACTTGGTGACAAAAGATGCTAAGGTCTCGGCCCACCACTCACTCCTACTTGTGTGATCAACTAAATTGAACTCCTTGTTCCTATGGCAGTTAAGGGTAGGGTGTCAAGTCCACCACTTAACTAGGATGTTTCACCTTGTAACACTTCAATTATCAATTTGAGGATACTAACCTAGAGTACTAATTGTCTAATGAAGCACAATTAGTCAAGAGAATTAGTTTTTGTGTCTAAAGATTAAGTCTGCAAGACACACAATACATTTATACCCTGACTACAATGCATACCTGGCATGCATTGTGAAAGAAAGGCATTGGGTGCTAAAATTGAAAGCATAATTATAAATTAAGCATGCAAGGATAATTCAACAGAGCTTGAAACACAAAGATGGAATTAGGTTTCACCTGGAAACCCTAATAACTAAATTAAAACATGATAAAATGGTGTTAAACTACAAATTAAATCTACAATGAAGCACTGGCTAGCCTGTGCATGGTTTCTACACAAACCCCTCAGTTGTATTTATACATCCAAAATCAACCAAACCCTAATTCATTATAAAAATGAAATTAATTGAAAAACAATTCAACCCATACTCTGATTCGCGGTTGTTGGCTCTACTCATGCTTCTCTGACCTCTGAATCGAACATGCCACGGAGTTGGTGAAAACCCTAAACTCTATTTATCTTTAACCTAGCTTCTAGGTTTGTAAAGAAGCTGTGAAAGAGATAAACAGAGAGAGAGTGATGGCGGTAATGATGGAGTGGTTGAATGATGGTGTTTGATAGGGGAGGTGAGGTGGTGTTGTCTCTGGTGGAGGTATGGGTGAAGAAGGAGGTGGCGGAGCAGAGCTCTGCTCTGATGGAGACGGGAGAGAAGAGAAGAAAGAGAAAGATGGAAGGGTGAAATGGCTAGGTCGATGGGGGGTATAGGGTAGGGTCATTTCGCTGTTGAGCGGGCACAGCGGGGTTTGATGAGAAGGGCCTAGCGAGCGTAGGATCTAGCTGGAGAAGATCTGAACGGTCGAGGATGGTAAGCGGTTTTGGTGTGATCTGGTGTAGCGCGGGAGCAGCGATCTTCGATGCACGTGGAAGCAGCGACCGTTGGATGAGGGAGAAAGAAATCTCAACGTCTCGAAGAGACGCGCTCGGATCCGGGTCACGGGTCGGGACTAGCTCAAGCCCATGTCTTGTAGATGAGTTGCTACTTGTTGGGTTGCAAGCTGTTGCGCGGGGCTTTGGCTTTCGCTCCATAGATGCTCGACTCCACTTCTTCGCTCTTTGGGCTCCTCAGTTTCTCGAGCTTTATTTACTACCTAAAAACACAAAATTAATTAATACAAATATTTATTCTTGAAAACAAGGAAAACACAGAATCTGGGATAATATCTATTTTCTAAGCGCAAAAGATGAGTAAAATGCCAATAAAAAGGTGTATAAATATGCACTATTTAGCACTCATCAACACTTGCTCACCAGACTCTCGACTATGTGTACTGCAACATTACCAGTTGCTCAGTTGTAGATCCAAAGCTGCTCATGGACTGAGTGCCATTCCTTCGTCCAAGCCCACACTGGCCTGAGTGACCTTGGCACGATTCGGGAGGCTAACTCAGCCTAGGCTAATGCCATGAGTCCCATTGCGTGTGCGAGTTACTATTGGGCCAAGATGGCACTTCATCCACTGCAACTGCAAAATCATCTCTTTCTTAGTCAACCTTAGCTGCATCTCTGCATCCCTGGCCAACATCATCCATTTCAATTCAGACAGCTTCTTTCAAAGCTCAAATACCACCTGCAATATCACCTCAGGCCACCAAATCCATCATTACCATTCTGTAACAGCTATAGCTCGTGAAAACAACTCCCAGCTCTGTTCTGTACCTTCTCATATACTAACTGCAACTGCAACAACATCATCTGAAGCAGCTCATAACCACCAGCACAAAGCACCAACACCCAGCACAACCCGCACTTTGCAAAATCAGACCTGCCATACCAGCACCAGCTCAACTGACCTACAACTCCCAATTTCTGAGCTTTCCTGCACTGCAACTGCTTTACATCAGTGCAATTCATGCCTTCTCCTTCTCAGCAGACCCAAGACATCCAATAGCTGGAGCAACAACGGAAACACTTGCTCACCGAGACTCTCAACTATGTGTGTACTTTGCAACATTACCGGTTGCTCACCGTAGCTCCAGAGCTGCTCATGGACCCAGTGCCATTCCTTCGTCCAAGCCACAACAACTCCCAACCTCAGCTCAGCCATACAATTCCTTAAACTGCAACATTCACACATTCCTGTCAAACTTCAATCCAGCTCCACTTCAGCCTCTGCGTTAATTCAACACCAACACCAGACCCATGTTAGTTCTTGCCTGCACAACCAACTCTCACATTCTTGCAGCTCAACTCCAGTTGGTCCTGTAATGCCAATATCTACGGCAGCACACAAAACCAGTGCAACCAACAACACCAATTGCAACTGAAGCTCAATTTCAACTTCCGCTCAGAATCCTAGGCATACATCTATATCACATTTCAATCTCCTCAGCCAATGCTTCACCTGCAAGCTCCTGCTCCATTCTCCATCTTCCTGCCACCACCATCTTTTCCATTTCTTCACTAAAACTGCAATATATCACTGCTTCAGTCCATGGCCTAATCACCAACACAAACAACATCCAGAGCCAAATCTCACTCTCAATGCCACAACATCACATTCTGGATTTTCACCTGTCCTAAGCATACATCTATTGCAGAAACTCATCACCAGGACCCATCTGAGCAGCCACAGATCCTCAATTCTCTCTACAAACCTTCCCATTTGAACACAAGAACAAACCCCAATTCAAGAACCATAACTTTCATTTCACTTGAACTTTTGATTCTTCTTATATCTTGTTGTTCAAACACAGAGTCACTACAAACCCATCTCTTCCTCCTCCATCTCTGATTCATTTCAGATCCCATAAATTTCTACTCGATCTTAATTTCTCGATCTCAGATCGGAGCCCATCTTAACAACAATACCACCTCCTCGTATTCTCTTCAATTGACCCGTTTCATCACAGAAATTTGATTTATCCATCTCAAAATCGAACCCAGTAAAACCCAAATCTGTTTTTAGTTCTTCCTCTCTTTACCAGCAAACCCTACTCTAAATCAAACCCAGGCCCATCGAGTGATTCCTCATAAGCTCTCGATATGTAACAACAGTGATAACAAATCCTCTCTATGACTCCAATTCGATATCCATTTTATTTTGGTATTTCAGCAGTTGTGGTGCCGCTGTCTCTCTCAGGTGGATTAAGTGGAAGAATAAAATGATAAGAGAATTGATTTCTCTATGAATTACAGGGTAAGTGTAGGAGTAGAAATAACTCCAGGCACCCAGAAATAGGATAAGGGCCATCCAGTCCATAAATGGCTTGTCGGTTCCGAATAACCGACAGTCTATATCTCTATTCATCTCAATTGTCAGTTACGGGAAACTGACAATCCATTCTTCACCTCCTCCATGTGCAGTCGAACCACATGTGAATTGACTTTTTGCCATTTACGCTCCAAATGAGCGTTTTCTCATTCTTTTGCTCCCAAGAACTCCATTGCACCTAATAACTCAAAACTAGACATAAGAGATATAATTCCCAAGGAAAATAGCAAAGAAAGCATAAATACTAGATATAAAATTAGGTGTTTTACAACACCTATCAGATTGCTCTTTTCTACACCATATCTCCAACACCATTTATCTAACAATGCTATATTCATAATTTTTAGATTGCACACATTTAGACCACCTCTTTCTTTAGTTGCACGAACTATATCCCAGTTAACTAAATGAGACATTTTTGCTCCTTCTTTGTATTCCCACAGAAAAATTCGCATCTTCTTTTCAAGAAGCTCGATGACTAAAATTGGGGCCTTAAATAGAGAAAAATAGTAAATCGGAAGAGAGGATAAAATACACTTCAAAAGAGCTAACTTACCTCCTTTCGATAATGAAATACGCCTCCAAACTGAAAGTCTAACGTCAAACTTATCTATAATAGGGTCCCGAATTCTTATGCAGTCAGATTTCGCACCAAGTGGCATTCCCAAATACATAAAAGGAAGGCAATCAACTGAACAACCTAATTCTTCAGCCCATAGAGTTAAGTCGGGTACTTCTCCCACGGCAACAAGTCTGGTTTTTAAAGTATTTACCTTTAGTCCGGTTGTAAACTCGAAACAATGCAATGCTGAGAACAAGTTATGTAGCTCTTCCTTATTGTTATCCAAGAAGAAAATTGTGTCATCCGCATAATGAAGATGGTTGACCACAATACGAGAAAGAGCCACAGAAAAACCACTGAAAAGGCCTTGATTAGCTACTCTATCCATAAATCTTGAAAAACCTTCCATGGAAATGTTAAATAAAAGAGGAGAAACTGGACAGCCTTGTCTCACACCTCTTGTACTAGTGAAATAGCCGAAAGAAGCCCCATTGATAATAACTGAGAAAGAAGAAGTAGAATAACAAAACCTTAGCCAATTACACCACTTTATACTAAAACCCATTTTCATAAGCACAAATTCATGATATCTCCAATTGATTCTATCAAATGCTTTCTCAAGATCAATTTTGCATACGATACCCGGATTTCCAGATCGTAGTCTGATGGGTGCTTATTTCTTATATATTTACCGCCCAAAATACATATTGTTGGTTCTTAATTTTGTATTAATTTTGGAATTTATTGTATTTTGTAGGTACACGAATAAAAATCGTCTCGGGCGAAGAAAGCGACTAATTTATGGACTTATGCACAAAGAATATGAAATTTGGAGCAAATGGGTCGGGTCTAATGAAGTAAATTTGGACATCTGGCTAGCTAAAGATATTTTAAGCCAACCACACACGGACGTGCCATATGTGGCTTCTTATTACGTCAATTTTGTGGCTAAAAATGGAATTAAGTAGGTGGACTTTGGAACAAAATTTATCATGATCGGCTTGGGCGAGTGGCAGCTGGATATCATATTATAAAGCCAATCATGTGAAATGGTGGGAATCGCTTAATTTAAACATGTGTTGGACAGATGAAAGTTGTTGTAGGGCACGTGAATAAGAAACTTATGCCTTCTTTCCTAACTTATGGGAGCACGAGGTGGCGATTGGTTTAGTTTCCTTTTCATGAGAAGCATTAACTGAATTGGAGGTCACGGAAAAATGTTAAAGCATGATATTTCAAGTGTGACATGGAAACTCTCCATTGGGTGATTTGTTTAACATTTGACACATGGCATAACTTAATTGGATTAATGATGTGGCCTGGAGTTTAAGAAAGGAATGTAGAATTCTTACGACCTATATATACGAGGAGATACAGCCGGACGGGGGAACAACCAACACTGTAGCTTTAGACCGTTTCTTTTGTTTTCAATTTTGTAACGGAAAGCTATTTCTCTTCACTGGGGCTAAGGAGGAAGCCAATAAATAGTGTAAGAAATTTAGTACTCTTTGAATAAATATTATTTTCGAGCTTAAATGTTTTAATTAATCTCTCTTCTTATTTAGCTTCATAATAATTGTTTTGGGTAGTTTAGCTATCGATCTTTTATAAGCGAAGGAGATTATACCGTTTTCGTTTACAACATAAGTTGTTATTTATTTTAACTGTAATATTTTCCGAGACATGAGATTGGGTTCGAACTGTCTCGAGTTATATCACGAATATTTTTTAGAGAGGAATGATTATTTTACACAATTGATTTGGTGGAATCCCAAACCCTAGGTTTTTTCTCCCATTGATCATCTTAGCTAGTTTGCCTTTAGTATTTTTCTTAATCAATCTTAAAACCAAATCTTCATAAAAGTCTGAGCGAACGATACTCTACTTACCACTTGAAAAACTATATCAGTTTTTGGCGCCGCTGCCGGGGACTATATATAGATTAGGTTTTAGATTATTTTTTTTAGTTTTCCTAGTATTTTTTAAAATTTTTCTTTTTTCTATTTTACGTCTTTGGGTATTTTTCTTGTATTTTTGGTGTGCAGATTTTTCTTGAAATTAAAAGTGGAAAGTGGAATAAGCAGCCAAACAGGTAAGTATCCAAGATTTTATTTTTGTTCCCTTTTGTAAATATTTATTTTTTAAAATATTATGATTTTTTTATAGATATTTTGTTTATTTGTACATATAAATGAAATTTTTATTTACTGAGAAGCATACAATGCTTTAGTTGGTAACCGAGCAACAAGCTGGGCACCAACTCCTTTTTGAATAGCAACTCCTAATCTATGAAAAATAAAACTACCAAAACCATTACCGGCATCATTGCTAACTAAACAATTCTTCAAACGCTTAAAAAAACAAATAGTATCATCACCATGCTCACCCAAGGTGGTGAAAGCTAGAACACCCAAACCATACCCATGTGAAGCACATACTTCCAAATATTTAGTATGTTTACGCGCAATAGCTTTCGCGATGGCTTGACCTGGAACGAATGTACGGACCCCCACCCCAGTAAATGGAGAAACTCCAGTGACGTCTATACACACATCTTGTCCATTTTCCCAGTTAAGGACAAGGATATCCGCTGGGCGTAAGTCCTTGTTAGCAACTGACAAAAGGCCCAAATCAACTTCTTTACGCACAGGCACTCGAGCTTTGTAGCAAATATCCACAATTACATCACGAGCAAGATCATGGCGAAACTTGCTACCTACATCTTCGTATATATTATTTTTTGGATTATTTTTTTTTTTGTAATTTTTTTTTTATTCTTTTTATATACAAAAAAACACGTTGCACACACCAATTGCATCGTCAGACAACCGATTTTAGGAAAACCCGTGGAAAAGTACGATGAACCCGTGCCTTGGGCCTTATGGGATTTACCAGCCGAAATTCCACAAACCTTAGCCCGATCTGTTGACCGAGTCTTTTGACTGTAGGTATATTCTCGCTTAAGGTAACTTTGAGCCTACCAATTTTAGTCTACCCCGCATTTGCACGTGCACAAAAAAAAAAAGTGATTTGGTATTATAAAGACCAATATAATGATTATTCAACTGAATGTCTAAATGGACAATATCCGTACTATGCCCGTAGTGTGGATAGTACTTAGGACCACTACCGACCTTCCGAGGGTTATGGTTCATACCATGGTGATCCCAATTACTATTCGCACGTCCACCAATCATACGAACGGGCGAATGAGCAATATTATAATGAATAAAATGAGAGTTCTCCATCTTTAGAGGATTTAATCAAAAAATTGCCACCAGTTCCTGATGAATATAAAACTCATTCCATAGAAGATGTACTCAAATAGTTTCAATTGACAAGTCTTTATTTACAAGAATCACTTAAGAAGTTCAATAAATCTATATGTGAATCTGAAATAATCATGGATAAACTGTGTGAGAATCTTAATAAGCAGGAGGACCAAAATGCACCTAAGACTATTGCACATAAAGAACTTGAACTCGAAAATAGTGTTTCCAATCTTACCCTTGATAATACATATAATTATTCACCTAATTTAGAGGATGGGGTTAGATATGAAAACACTGCATGTTTAGATAAGGTTCAACCATCTTCGTATTATTATGAAGATGAGGACAGTGTCGATGAAAATTTTGAAATGCGTAGTCGTAATGACGAGGAATTTGTTACAACAATTGAGCCTTATGATGATAATGTTATTTCTATTTCAAATCCAAATAATTGTAATAATTATTCACCTATTCAAAAGAACGAGGATTTTACTAGAGATACCCCGTTTTAGACGATGTAGTATTTCCTTTTGATTACAAAGCCGATATTATCTTAGAGGAACGAGTTTATTCTAAGAATAATATTTTAGAGTCTGATTTAGAAACAATTAGTCTTAGACGAAGAAGATGAACTCGTAGAGCTTTTAAACATGTATGAGGATGCGTCACCCGAATATGACCTACAAGAAGCAATTGACCATTTTGGGATTTCGATGATCTAGAAATTAGGGAAATTGTAGCTAGTCTATCTAGAGACACCCAAAACTCTAAGTTTGGGGGTGATTATCGTTCTCCATGTGCCTTACCTTTAGCTCTTACAGAGATCCCTCACTTGGGACTTGATATATGTACCTCTACCATTTTAAAAAATCATCTTCAGACACGTTTTCCCGAACCTAATGATGTCCAAGAAGAAGTTCAGTTATTAGAAACCCATACCGGTTGATGTGGTTTTTAGCTATGATACCCGGATTGACTTTGTTTTCCCACCAAATATTTTTATTCCAAATGTGGGAAAGTTGGAATTTGAAATGTGTCAATTATTAAGTTCTGAGACTAAACCTAATTATTTTAGGAAAATAGAATTGACACATTTGCTTAAGAATGACCACCACTCTCATTATGGTCTGTTTGTGTAAGTCAAATCGATCGACTTAGAGGATCCTCAATTATTCAGGTTATTATTGTGTGCTTCTAAATTTTTCCAGACCTTAAAACTTGATATTTCGGATCTTACTTATGAGGAGGTGCAGCCCATGAATATATTTTATTTAGACCCCTTTATAGAACCTGAACCTAAACCACAACTAGATGTAGTTTTCTTAAACAGGAAACTAGGCAAGGGTGTGCTATGTTTATTCATGGTTTGTTGCAGTTTCATTTTATTTGTGTTAACACTTTTTGATGCAGATGATCCACAATTGTTTCAGTTATTGCTTTATGATATGAAGTGATTAATTCTTTCTTATGTCTGGCTGAAGACGTTAAAATTAGCACTTCTTGGGAGGTAACCCATGCTCATGCAACATGGTAATATCTTTCCTTAACTATTTTGCTTCAAATGGTAACAATTTCTCCTTGTTCATGCTTTTAATTTCATCTTTAGAACATTGAGGACAATGTTAGATTTAAGTTTGGGGGTATGGGAGAAACTTTTTAGTTGCATTAATTGTTAAACTCCAGAGCCTAAAAATTTATGCTTGTTAAGGATGGCACTAACCAATCTAAGTGGATGGAAGCATTTTGGTTGTAGGAGTTGAGGAACCAATCTGAGTAGATGAAAACATCTAAAGAGTCTATTCATAAAAGCACAGACCTCAGGTGTTAGAAATAACATGGTAGTTTCGCCATATCTCGTTGAGTCCTTTTCACTTTTGTTTTTATTTTGTTTTCTTTTTAAAATATGTTTCTCTAAGTGATTAGGTGGGGCTCACGATTCAAGTTGTTACCACTGCTAGGATGAAATAGAGTGATTGAGTTACTAAGAAAAAGAAAAAGAAAAAAAGAGTCCAGACCAATCTACCAAACAGAATAATTCTCAAAAAAAAAAAAAAAAACACTTGGATAGCAATATGTGTGTGTTCTCCATGTCTCCGTCGCCTAAACAAGCGTGGAACGCAGGATCCACGGGATTTACCATGTAATCTGCTGACAAGAATCATGCTCTTGGATCCGCAAGATCTAATCATGTTGTTAAAAAAAAATGTTAACGTTCAATAAATTGACCGCTGGTTCCCTTGTATATGCCATACGAATTGATCTATAATTAGGATTGTCGACCACTGGTTCCCTTGTATGCCAGTTGTGTTGATATTAGTCAGACCAGTATCTCAGTCCATTAGGATAGGTTCATTTTGGCAGTAGCCTTCAGACAAATATGAGAAACATCGTTCACCTAGACAACATCAAAACCATCTATGTTTTTCTTTATATCCATCTCTTAATCTATCCATGTGATTTGTTGACTAAGGATATTGATGTCCATAGTGCGACTATCTGAGTAGAGCTCTGTCCCTTATATATGAATTTTAGTATGCTTGAGTGCAAACTCGTGTACATCAATTGGAATTTCGCATCAGGGTACTTCCTCATGTAGTCAATAAGTATGCCAACCAAGGAGATTCTTTAGTGCCTTCTAAGGTTCTACGTAAATAGTTAGGGTCTGGAGTAAAGGTTTTGTGGGTATATCTCTGGTAAGCCCTCCCGAGACTATAACTCGGCCACTAGGGCCACCTAGGGGTTTAAAGGCTTATTGCATACGCTAAATGCAATCGACGATGCCTGTGACAGTGAGTTAGGATTTTTATTTCATTTTGGTTTTGCTCGGGACTAGCAAAATAAAGGTTTGGGGGTGTGATGAGTGCTTATTTCTTATATATTTACCGCCCAAAATACATATTATTGGTTCTTAATTTTGTATTAATTTTGGAATTTATTGTATTTTGTAGGTACACGAATAAAAA
>JAJJWW010004148.1:0-18881 GCA_023531295.1 Papaver armeniacum
TTAGAAACGTGCATATCCATTGCTAAAGCGTCCAGATGAGAATACAACGATCCAAGGAACAATGCACCTAGAGGAAGAACTTCACCCTTCGCCAGCCTTATAGCAATCTTAACAAGGTCACTTCTAATGGTCTTCCGGAACCATCATCGAATACATCTCTGGATAACCATAAAGACAGGAACGCAATCACTGAGCTCATTTTCCCGGCTCTTGATCCGGCCTGGGTCTACGGAGACCACTCCGACACCCACAGTATAAAAGCATCTCGCATCTTTTTTCTCCTCCTTCTCCAGATTGTCGAATTCAGCCACCTTTTGAAGTATAGCGGCATAATTACTCTTCTCCGTATCAGAGAGTTCGTAAGAAAGACTTCCAGCAACAGTGCAAAGTTCATTAATGCAGCTACACTCTCCAAAGTAATAGTCATCTCTCCCCATCTAGATATGGCTGTGAGTGGAAATACGCCACCGAGAAATGAAGGTAATCAAACCCGCGGTGTCTTTCCTAATTTCGAGGGTAGCAGATGCCATGACCGCATCAAGAATTTGTGCTTTGGTCAAATTGTCCTTAATGCCCTTATTACTCAACATGCGTCTCATCCATCCTTCATAAGAACCCAGTGGAGCATGGCAAATCTTGAAGTCAATAGGAGAAGGCGGATATTCGTTTCTCTGGAGACAAAATCTCATCACAAGTGCGGAAGAAGAGAATGGATCAGCATCCATATTTTCTGAATCGGAAAGCAAGACTATCTTATGAGAGGGATGTTTCCTAATATTTGGAAAAGGCGAGGTGAACAACTCATCATTGATGTTCGGCATATCCTTGAAGGCGTCAACACTTCCCGATTTAGCACCCCGCATTATCTTTCGCTAAGACATGTTGATAGGAGTTCTCTTCTTTCTACCGCAATGAGATAAAAAACAGGAGTTAGAACTTGTATGAAAGCACATGAGAAGTGTAGTCACACACGGAAAGACACAACTCACAGCGGAGCATGCAATAGCCGGTCCAAACACCATTCAAGTCCGCACAAAATTCAGTTCGGTATTGATTTCAGTCTGGTACAAATTTTAGTCCGGTACAAGTTTCAGTCTGGTATCGATTTCGAGTTCTCCGGTATAACTTTCAAGTCGGTATAAGTTTTCAAGATTCAGTACAAATTTCAGTCAAGCATATGTGAATAAGACCCACGCTCCGGCATACATGGCGGGCCCGCATTCAGCCGCATGCATCACAACACAATTTTCTTTATTCATGGGAATTGTGTCTACGGAATTCAGGCTAAATGGTGGAAAAAGCTATGTCTTACAAAAGTGTTTACCTAACAAACTAGGGTTTTACTTTTCTCAAAAAAAAAAAAAAAAAAGAGGAGACCGAAACTTACCTTGGACGGGCGGCAACTCCGACAGTGGCGGTTTCCGGCGGCGGCTCCGGCAGCAACTATTGGCGGCGGCAATGAATTCACGGACGGGAGCTGCTCACAAAAAAAAAAAGGGGGAGAGAACTCGTGGAGAAAAAAGGAGAAGGGTCTTGTCTCTTTTATAGACAAAAAATTAGAAGAATCCCAATAGAAGAAGGATTCCTCCCTTATTTGGTTTCCTCTTTTGATTCAAATACCCAAAGAAGGAAACCGGCCCCACCAAAGGATCCCATACAAGCGTGACGGCGTGGGAAACTAGCGGTCGACCAACACTCTTCCGGGTAAACTCCTTTTATCCTGTCTTTCTCACATATGTATGTCACCATCTCATGCCTACCACACAATAGTGTAACCATTATGTGCTAGCAGGGGACTTAATGTTGATGGTGGATTTTCGTTTAAGGTTAAATTTGTAAAAACCTGAAAAATCATGCGCTGACATCTTGTAAAAGATAAAGCCGTTTATAAGTGACGGATACTCCTCACTTAATTCACCAAGAATGGAGCATGTAGCAACAATCCCATTCTCCCGAATACATGAAATTCCTCCAGGGTTGGAGCATGTAGCAACAATCCCTTCCCCTGTGAATTTCATATCAGCCTTGTATTTCCAGTACTCATTATCGGTGTGGCATGACGACCGAGTGTTACTCTTACGGAGTAACACGAACCTCCAAGCACTATAATGAATCATGCACTGAAATACCCCGTGACAGGTTGATTCTCGGTGTGTTATACTAGCCCTAGCCCTCTCGGTGTGTTATACTAGCCCGATTGAGCCCCTCTCGGTGTGCTATACTAGCCTAGATTGAGCATCCCAAGACCGACCATATCGGTCCGGGATATGATGATCGCAGATCATCCAACTCCACAAGCATGATTGGATGACCCCAGATCAATTCCATCACCCCCAAGCAGGTATGGAATACACACACGACCCCGCATGGTCGACTATTGGCCTTTGCACAAGAAACCGTCCATACCAAGCATTATGGACGGAAAACCCTAAATTAGGGTTTGCGGCATATTACATGTGCCGCAAAACGGTCTCAACCATCCATCTTCGCAGGTATAGATGGAGGTGTAGATGTAGACTCAAAGGGCCCGGAGCATGTCGACACAATCACCATGTGACCGCCTACACACTTGACCAATCGGTCAAAACCAACCATGATTGGTTACAACACATTCGTCCGCTTTGAAAGAGCATGGTCGCACGGCTTTGAAAGCCAAAATTAGGGTTCAAGCCATCGCGCGTCCATCTTCTCCGGCACGAATGGAGGGTCACGATTCAGATCGAGCAGGTCCGGTCATACCAGCATGACTACCGTGGGCCCATCTACCCCCTCATGCAATCGGCCAAGGCATATCATGCCCGGCTAATCCAAAACGCCCGCCCAAACATGCGTGGTTACACTTCCCAAATTGCAAATTGATCTCACCGCTCAACTTCACTTAGGACGAATTGAGTGGCTTAGATCACGTTTTCATGGGATAGTCGTATAGGCATGAACATCAGCCTACCATCTTCACGTCAAACCAGGCCCGGCCAAGACCGACCAAGTTAGGTCGTCTTGGAAAACGCGCGGAAAAGGATGTGGCGCGCGGCTTCTTGCGGTATCAAACTTCTATCGCAAAATCAATCTCGACCACTCCTCTTTGACGGTCAAATTGAGTGGCCGAGATCGCGCTTTCATGAGGGAACGGAATACGAGGCACCTACACCATCATGCCGTCAACACGCATGTATGGTCGTCCTCTCCAAAATCCTTCCCATGCTTGGTTTCGACCAAGGCGAGAGTGATGCTTGCGCGCCTCTTCAAAAACCCTAATATTCATTAACGGTCGCAGATGAGTGTCTCAAGGCTCATCTCATCCGTCCAACTTCACCCGACTTGGTTATACAACCCTGGTCGGGAGTCAATTGGTCAGTAAAGGCGTCATTACCCATCACCTTACCACACCACAATGCGATATCGCATGAAATACACACGATACTTCACAAGTATCGACTTTCCGAATAACGCAGGTTATTCAATTCAGCATTACATGCTATCTTTCGTGGATCCACGATCCACATTCCAGTTTATCAATCATGTCACAAACTGGGGGATACATGCGGGGTATTGGTGCGGCGGTTTACAGGCGTGCGGCGTGCAACGCGCCATCACAAGAACGTGTTAGGAAGTCATGGGCGGTTAGAGATGAACAGGAGAAGTGGGCAAGACTGGTCGTGTATCACCGACACACAACTCCACTACTCCATCATTCCACTACCTCCACTTCCCACGAGAAACGTGAATGAGGCTCAATGACTTGTATAAATAGGTTCTCCGTCCTATTTCAAAAAGAGGGACAGAACAACACAAGTTCAGTCGACAGAAACAAAGTGTTAAACCGTATTCAAACACCCAGAGCCTGCTTTCATCAACCGTAAGCTTGCTCATCTTTCTGTTACAAGTCATAAGCAAGCCAACACCTTCACAATCTCAACACCTTCTTCGCTTCCCTCCCTAAGATCAGCCCCATCTCCTTCACTTTGGACCGAAACAAGTCCTGGAACGGCCATTTCTTGGTTTAGGCCGGACTTGCACGATTGATCTCTCGAATCTACAAGCACTCACCGCGCAGTGCATTTGTTGGAGGTTTAGATTCATTCCTCATCCACACCCCAAATTACCAAATTCTGCAGGAGTAGTTTTCACCCATCAACAGCGGCATATTACATGTGTTGCAAAACAATCTCAACCATCCATCTTCGCAGGTATAGATGGAGGGTGTAGATGTAGATTCAAAGGGCCCAGAGCATGTCAACACGATCATCGTGGGCCCGCCACACACTTGACCAATCGGTCAAAACTAACCATGTTTGGTCGTGACAAAATTGTCGCCCAAACAAGAGATGGCGCACGGCTTTGAAACCCAAAATTAGGGTTTTGAGCATCATGAGCGTCCATCTTCTCCGGACGAATGGAGGGTCCCCGATTAGATTAAACAGTCCAGGTCATACCAGCATGACCACTGTGGGCCCATCTACCTCCTCATGTGTTCGGCCAAGGCATGTCATGCCTGGTTAATCCAAAACGTGCGCCCAAACTAGCGTGGCCACGCCTCCCAAACCACAAACTGATCTCGACTGCTCAACTTCGCCAGGACGATTTGGGTGGCTCGGATCACGTTTTAATGGGATATTCAGGTATAGGCGTGAACACCAGCCTACCATCTTCACGTCAAACCAATCGCCAAGACCGACCAAGTTAGGTCGTCTTGGAACGCAGCCGGAAAAGAGCATGGTGCGCGGCCTTTGCGGCATCAAATTCCTACTGCAAAATCGATATCAACCACTCCTCTTTCTTAGGTCAAATTGAGTGGCCTAGATCGCACCTTCATGGGACGGGTGAGACATGGACGTATACACTAAGCATGCTATCTACATGCATGCCCAGTCGGTCCTCTCGAAATCCTTCCCATGCTTGGTTTCGACCAAGTCAAGAGTGATGCTTGCGCGCCTCTTCAAAACCCTAATTTCATTAACGGTCGCAGATGAGTGTCTCAAAGATCATCTCATCCGTCCAACTTCACCGACTTGGTTATACAACCACGGGTCGGGAGTTAATTGGTCGGTGGCGTCATTACCCATCACTTTACCACACCATGATACAAAGATGCAGATAAAATACACACGATACTTCACAAGTATCCACTTCTGAATAACACAGTTATTCAATTGAAGATTACATGCTATCTTTCGTGGATCCACAATCCACACATTCCAGACATCAATCATGTCACAAACTGGGGGGATACATCTTTGGGGTATTGGTCGCGCGGTTTACGCATGCGGCGTGCAACGCGCCATCACAAGAACGTGTTAGGAAGTCATGGACGGTTAGAGATGAACATGAGAAGTGGGCAAGGCTGGTCGTGTATCACCAATACACAACTCCACTACTCCATCACTCCACTTCCTCCACTTCCCACGAGAGACGTGAATAAGGCTCAGTGACTTGTATAAATAGGTTCTCCGCCCTATTTCCAGACAACGGAGGAAAAACAGAGAAAAACAACAAGAAAACACCCAGAGCCTGCTTACACCAATCGTAAGCTTGTTCACTTTCCTGTTGCAAGTCATAAGCAAGTCTGCACCTTCACAATCTCAACACCTTCATCGCTTCCCTCCCTAAGATCAACCCCATCTCCTTCACTTTGTGACCGGAAACAAGTCGGAACGACCATTTCTTGGTTTAGGCCGGACTTACAGATTGATCTCTCGAATATACAAGCACTCACCGCGCAGTGCATTTGTTTAAGGTTTAAATTCATTCCTCATCCACACCCCAAATTACCAAATTCTGCAGGAGTAGTTTTCACCCATATACAGTAATGAACTTGGAATGGATTGTTAAAGCTGAGAAGCTAGGTTGTATGTGAAATGCAGGTAATGATTATTGCCAGGAGTTGCAGGGGAATTGCAGGTGCCGATGGTCATGGGTTCTGGTAGTGATGGTTGTATGCGAGACTGCTAGCGATGGAAGATGGCTGAATTAGGATGAGAATGAATGCAGAAATTGGAACTGCAGTGTACTGAGAATGGAAGTTGGATAGTGTGCAGCTATTGCAGTGATGGTTAGAATGGCTGTGTGCAAGTACCACTGTTGGTTTGAGTAAGGAATGGTGGAATCGAATAAGTTGACGTGTCAAGGAAGAGCTGTTGTTGTTACAATGATGAATGAATGGAAATGGAATGATGGTTATGTTGTGCAGTGGTGACTATGAGCTGAGATGAACTAAGATGATGGGATTTATGGGTCATTCCAGGCCGAGAATTAAATGGGAAGTTGAGAAGGAAATGGTGCAGTTTTGGTGGCTTGAGTATGCTGTCTTGATGAGCAATTGCAGGCTTTGGTACAGTGCAAAGAGTTGTTGAATGTGCAGTGAGTGAGTTGGTGAAATCAAAAGTGCGAGAATGGATGCTCGTACAGCTGAGCTGGTGCAGGGTAGAAGTTGTAAAATTGCAGGTTACAGTGGTGAGTTTGTGTAAGAGATAATTATTGGCTAGGTGCAGTTGGAGTTGAGATTATGCGGACTGAAGCTACAGGAAATGGAGGTTGCAGTTACATGGTTGAATGCAGTATGGCTTTAACTGTGCAGGAAATGCTGAATAGATGACTGTTAGGAGTTGTATATGAATGAATGACTGTGCAGGGGAGGAGTTATAAAAGGCCTGAATTGGCCTGGATCGGACAGAAACATAGGATACTCTGCCGGAATCGGAGTACAACGAGTTGACTCAACGATCCAAGTACTTGACTCAACGATCCAGGTACTTGACTCACTGATCCAAAGATGATGGCGCCGTTACGAAGACCTTCAAAGATAACAGAAACTTGAGAAGACCGTCAATTTGACTCAGCTAGCCGGTGGCAGACTTCAGGGTATCGTCGGCGACGTATTCCGGTCATATCACCAGTTTTCCGGCGACGAATTTTAGACATAATTTTCAGTGGGTTATTTCTCACACATGGGCTTGGTGGACCACTTGGAGATGAATTTTGAGAAGACCTAAATTTGGAAATAGTATCCTTTTGGAATGGGAGAAGCATATAAATAGAAAAGTCTTTCTCTAAACCTAGATATATCTCCATTAGGGAGGCTTCTTCTACTTTTGTTTTCTAGGGTTTCACATGATAGTTCTTCTTTGCTTTCTATGATGATTTCCAAAAACACAAGTAATTGATTTTGTTATTGGTTAAAGATGTAGTTGGATTTTGAAAACAAGTTATGATTTTTATGAGTTAGTTTTCTCTCAATATTATCGTTTGATTTCTACAGGTTATAATAATTGCATGATTGACGTATTGCAATATGATTGAATATTTGTTTGGTTGAGTCTAGAATTGATTGAACATACATCCATATCTATATCTATTTTAGGGTTTATCATCGAGCGATAACCTTGAATACGAGTAGCATGATATGATTACTGTTTGTAGTGATACATCCTTGTAATCATATGTAGAAATTGACCTTTGTTCGAATTATTTGCGCAATATATTTCAATTGCATTGATTAGCCTATTTCTGAAACTTAATGCTCCTAGGAATTGAACTTAATTAGCTCAAGGCGTTAGGTTATTCTATAGGTAGAATTCACATACGCAACTCTAATGTGTGTGTTGATGAACTTAGGAAATTTACGGAGTATTCTTGCAATAAGGTATTCTAGGGCTTTTGATGATAGCGAGATTAAATACGAATTCTATTCATATATTCAAATACTTTTTTACAATTGAAGATGAAACCTTTATCCAATATTGCACATCCTTGATTTGCGTGCTTTGCTTTTATTTTAGTTATAATTATATAAAAATCAGAAAAATTCCCCCTTGCTTCACATAAGAAACCGAAACATATTGACAACCCAAGTCCTCTATGTGGGAACGATCCTTTCTTGCCCTTGCTTCATTATATATTTTGAGTAGTAAGAAAGTGTAATTATTTTTGACGCCTACGACAGCGATCACCAATATCAAAACCGAAACTACAAGTAGTTTTATTTTGATATGTTACCAAGGAAACAATTGTCCGAAACAATTTTTCCAATTTAGTTTAGCAAAAAAAAATCAACTAAGTACCTTAGTCCCTTTGCTAAACCGATTGTTAAAAAACAACCGCTTAATTCGATAAGACCAAAATAAAGATAACTCTATTTTTCTCATCAGGTTCTAATTATCCATAAACTTAGACCTTTCAATTTTAAACAAGACAAGTACTGGGTTAGTTAACTAGCATTTCTTGTTAAGGCATTCGATTAGACTTGAATAACCGAAACCTCACTTCGATAAGTCTAACTAAGATCAGAATTAACTTAGTTTCTCTTATACGGAATCGAATTGGACTAAACAACTCATCCCGTACACCTTATATTTCGTTAAGCCATAAATAATTCATACAAACCAACATAAATCAACTTGCATAATTATTCACCTCAACCGGAAGCAATTGAAACAACATAGACATTAAAAGCATCGCAATTGCACCGAAATTTTGTAAGCCTAAACAATTGATACCACACAATAAAGCAAGATAACAATAGTTTTTCTTAACCGGAACCAATTGAATCAGACACATCCACACACACATCATGGAATAAACATCAATTGGACCGAAATTTTGTTAAGCAAAAGCAATAAATATATATATAATATAAACTCAGGCTTTTCTTAAGCAGGAAAACAATTAACTAACAAGATTGTTACCTCAAATTTCGCATCCACTTAACAATAACCAACCTTTACCAGAAAAAGTTTGAAAATCGGTTTTAACAATTGCAAGAAAAAGTTGAAAACCGTCGAAACACATAGGCTTTTATGCTAAACCAAAACCGATTCAACATATTGTGACTTTTTCACATATTGTTTCTACCAGAACCCCTCATGATCCTTTGATAAAGCCTACCAACATGGGCTAGAACTTAATCTTGCTAAATCAAAAAGTCACACAAACCACAAGGGTTCACAATATATGAGATCGAATATTAAGGTAGTAAAACCGAAATCAAACATCACATAAACATACATAACAATAAGATAAAAGCATTCAAGCACATGCTATGTAAACCGAAAACTATCACAAGAAAAATTACAAATCAAATAATTTTATTCATATTCATAATTAAGATAGTTTTTATTCAAAATAGACTTTATTGAAATATATCAAAAACTACTCTCTATTTTTCCTTTCTTTTTATTGAAGACAAGTTAGGCTTCATTTGTTTGTACCTCTGAATCCTCAGAGTCTTCTTCTAGTTCTCCTTTAAGAAACTCATTATTAATTGATACAATTCCTTCAAGAGTTTCCTGATCATGTCTGTAAGCAAACATCAATTGTCTCTGAATACAATCCAATTGTCTCCCAAGACGTAAAATGTGAAACATGAGATCCCCATTACTATAGGTTTGATCATATGAGATACTTGATCCCTTTTGAGTTGCACTCATCCGGTTAATAGTTCCCTGAGAGACAGTTTTGGTTCCTTTCTTATTTCCAGGGAATTTCCTATTGCTTTTTCACACAACTTGGTGATGACACAGGGATATCCAAGGTTTCTATGAAAACCTGTGACATTGAGAGATTCAATGATTTTAATCATTTGATTGATAATTATTCCACAAATATCAATCCATTTCTTGCCTTCAATAAGGTAATAAACCACTTCGGCAAATTCTCTATTCCATATAGAGGAATCTCTTGAGCAAGCAAAGAGAGTTGGTACTACGAGTTTACCGAAAATCCTCAAGTGTAAGGGTACTTCTTTGGTTATCAACCTTCCCTTTTTCCATTCAAAAGTTTTTCCAGTGATGAGTTTCGAAATGTTATCGTGCTCAATTTCAAAACCAGTAATCATATGACCCTTCTCTTTGAAGTTGATGATTTCTGATATCATCTTTCTGCTGACATGAAGAAAAGTACTTCCAACCAAGGTGCTAAACGTAAGTTTTTCATGATTAATATTGTGAATATTACCATAAAAAATTCTTACTATTTCAGGTGAATAGTTTTCAAATCCAAACATATTTCCCCAGATTCGATCTTGAACAAACTTCACATAATTGGTTTCTGAAACATCTGGATCGAATCTCTTCTCTTCGGTGAAGCTTGCTTCCTTCAAAGTTTGATATCTTTCATAACATGTGTTATCTACGAAGTTTGTAAGGGCATGCTTCCCTCTGATCAAGTGAGGAAACTTGATTTTCTCAACATCCCGGGGAGGGATGAAAGTATTCAGAACAAACTTGTCTAATCCAGAGATTTCTTCTCTTGTTTTTCTTTTTCCCATATTTGCGAAAATATGAAAAACCCTAGTTACAGTTTTGAGCAATCTTCCCCAATATGTTTGAACACATAGCAAGAGATTATCTTTTATAGGAAGACTTGATATCAAAAAACGGAAATAACTAGTTTTAGAAAAAACACTCAAAATCGGAAACCGTGACTTGTGGGGAAACAATTCCGATTTTATATCCTGGAATTTCTTTTGGAAAACCGGTTTTTCATGGTCTGGATCTTTGTTTCAGATTGATTCCATGTTTTTGTCCAAAATCCTGTTTACTCTTTTATTACCAGAAAGTGGCAATATCACTTGAATCTTATTCGAGAGTTTACTAGAGTATACAGAGAAAAATTTGAACAAGGTATGATATTTGTTAAAAATACCATCAGAATCACAATCCCAGCAATATTTCAAAAGATC
Organism: Papaver armeniacum; assembly: GCA_023531295.1. Taxonomy (NCBI): domain Eukaryota; kingdom Viridiplantae; phylum Streptophyta; class Magnoliopsida; order Ranunculales; family Papaveraceae; genus Papaver; species Papaver armeniacum. The sequence goes on from JAJJWW010004148.1 coordinate 10,676, forward strand.
ACTTGCTTCATTAAAACAGTTGTGAGGAGTATGAAGCAAACCATTGTTAATGGAATTATTAACTGAAAACTTATTCCTTGTAGGAATACATATTTTCCAAAATCGCATCCTGGAGAGCGAAACATTGACAGTCCTTGATCTGAAAATGTACATTTGTACACTTTGGTAAGCCATCCAAAATATATTTAAAATTCTTGATTTTGCCGGAACATAATAGCCGATGTTCATAAAAATCTTAAGCAGAATCTTATGCATTTTCAAGATACAACATGTCTCATAGGCCATTGTATCATTGTTACTCACCATAATGGTATACAATCCTATGATAGCCAAAGGATTATGTAAGTCACTCGAGACATACATAAGCATAATTCCTAACATGTTTAGGAATAAGAGTATTACATACTTCATACGTGATTTCCACCACAATCTTATAAAGTAATCAAATCCTGCAACTACGTTAACTGAATCATCCTTTGGATTCATTATTATAGGTTGGATCTCACCAAACACAAATTGTTAGATCTTTTCGTGTTTGCCTGCTCTGATACCAATTGAAAAGGCGAGGGTACCCAAATATACCTCAAGCTAAAACTTTTCCTACCTATAAGTCCTTTCTCCGAAAGTGATTGTCTATGGACTGAGTCGAGACAATACAACTAATCGGTTCACACTTCGTGTGATCGTCTATGGATACGAGATCGAGACAATACAACAACAAAGTATGTTACTTGATAAAAAGGTTCGGACTTAACCAAACACAATAGGATTCACTTATCAAGTAAATAGGAATTAATGTTTGGGTAATTTACTTTAATTATAATAAAACAATTATAATGCGAAAATATAAAGTAAATGACACAACAAGATTTTGTTAACGAGGAAACCGCAAATGTAGAAAAACCTTGGGACCTTGTCCATAATTGAATACTCTCAGGATTAAGCCGCAATACAAAATTACACCTAACTTCGTATAGTTGAGACCAAGCAACTAAACCTATAGTTCACCTAGTTCCGTCTGTATTCCCACGCCTCCAACTTATAAATAAGTCACGTACTTGGAATAATTCCCTTGGTTCGTATTCCAAACGAAAAGGAACAACAAACTGTTTGGTATCAACTCTCTTCAACCAAGTGATATGAGTCGACAAAGGCTCTTCTCGTTTATTTTAACATAAATTCCTTCACAGTCCTTAGATCTATCTTATATTCAATTATCAAGTAATCATTTAAGATTAAGCCAACAACACTCTTAATGCAAAGAATTGTGCTGATGCCGATCTACTCAATTAATCAATCCAATCTACCACAAGGATAAACCGATTATTAATTGGATCCGCTTTTACGGAAACAAGTATTGTGCACACCAAAGATTATAAACCCAAGTCAGATCTACAATATCTTTTTTGTCTTCAAATCTTCTTAAATCTTCAATAAAAACCTGCACACAATCACTTGAATCTCTTGTGATCAATCACGCACAGAACGGAGTCTGTTAACAATAGATTATCACAAGATCATCTTTAGAACTAACAACATTCTAAATATCCCTGTCGAAACTCTGAACTAGTTTCAGTGAATCTTATATCAGAAGAGAAGATTCTCAAGCATAAACAAACTAGGTGCAATTAGATTTCAACCACCGTTAGTCAATCAAATCAATCGAAAACAAAAGATAAACCGCAATTATCTAGTTTCCCACCAACGGTATACGCTAGAGCTTCTCAATCCCAAAGAAGACTTTAAACTGAGCGGTCGTAAGAGATTTCGCCTAATCAGGTTACTCTCCTCTCCGAATAGGCGGCTACACCAATAACAACAACAAAAGAGAAAGTATGTTGTTACGAAGGATTAGTTTACAAGAAAAGCAAACTTCAAGTATTAATAGACAAGGAAGTTTGGACACCAAGGAATTTCCAAAACCGAAAATATTCTCAAGATATTCATTAAAGCACAAATTCAGTTTCCATAATTCCTGGAAATGCTCTGTCCAAAAATAATGATCGAAATCTCTAGGAAAATCTAATTAGTAAATGAACATTACTAATTCTTATATTTCCCTACAAAATGAAATTAATAACCTTAATTAAAAGATTCTTAACTTACTTATGTTTCGATCCTGGAATTCTCTTCCCTTAGCTATTAAGGAATAACTTTGAACAATTAAAGAAATAAACATTCACAACACGTGTTCAAAGTACTTCGACATCCTTACTTTGTAAGTTCTCTGTCACACTTACAACCTTGAAACCGATTTGCCACACTTCCAAACAAGTTTAGAATTGGTTCATCTGACTTTCAAGAACTATGTGATTGATCAAACAAACATTCAATCACAATCATGGGTTTAACGGTTCTACCAAAACAAGTTTCGGTTCTACCTTCCATGTGAGTACTGTGCATAGTCACACTAGCTTTCCAAAATTCGGTTGACTAGGTACTAGGATCGGTTCCCCACATATATATGGTATCTTACTTATATGTGTTGCACATGTCCATAGGATCGGTTACCCTTTCTGCTATAAACCTTGTTGCACCCCATACAAGGATTGGTTCCCCTTTGTGATGTACTGCACCTTTTACTAGGATCGGTTCCCCTTTCCCATATTTGGTCAGACATAAAATCACAAACCCGATCATACTATCTCAGGTGATTACTTAAGATCGGTTTCACTAATAAAAGCCATACCAATACATAAGTCAGGCCTTTGTGAATAGTTCTACCAAGAACACAAACAAGTTGTGAGCGGTTATACTCAATCACACATATTGGTTGTTTATAGGATATGCAATGAATAACAAAACCAATAACACCGGGCAATTTCCTTTTCGGTTCACAAACAAGTTTATGAACTTACTTCCTTAGAACATATGTAAAACATTGTTCCCTAGGATTAAATCCTCACCTCATACCCATACATAATCACAATAGCATTCAAATGATTATGGCGATGTAGGATCAGAATATCGCAACACCAACACCCTTGCGAAATCCATAAACGACATTTTGCGAAGATATCGCAGATGAATAATAAAAGTGATGCAACGGATGACGACAGCCTGAACATGAGAAAGATGTGAAGACTTAGCGAGATTTAGGAGTGTTGCGAGATTTCACATTTGTACATCTGCGAGAATTCGCAAGTCAGATCCGAAAATAAAGGACAGCTTAGCTGCCATCCACTATGTAATACCCTATATAAGGAGCCGAATAGGCTTATGAGAAGGGAGATCTTTTTCGAGTGTTAGGCAAGTTATCAAGAGAGAGAAAGTTTAGAGCGGTCGTAAAGTCCTTAGCTTATTTTCCTTTCCATCTTGTAACATTGGTGAGTTTAATCAATAAAGATTATAATTGTTCATCTTAAAATGACTTGATTGTGTGAATTCTTATGAGAGGTGTAGTGTGGGATTTCCTTCTACTACATATGGCGCTAGAAACAGGGACCTATTGAAGATTGATATTGTGATCTGAAAGAATTTGGAGTAATAGGGAAGGAATTTCATATAATTTTCAACAATTCACTAAGATTGAAAAATGGCTAGAAGAAGACGTGCATCAAAACAACCAACAACTGTTAGGAGGAGTAGGAAACTTGCTGGAGAAGGGAGAAATGAAATGGAGAATCTTCAAGAATGAACACAAGGAACAATGGAGAAAATCAAGTTCAACCACCAATTCACCGTACACCAATACAAAATAGAACTGTGGATTATGACAGAGTGAGTGTACATACTTGGCAATCAGATTATGTAGATGAAATGGGAGTAGAGCAGCAATTAGGAGGCAATGGACAAGAAGAGAGAGATCAAGAAGTAATTGGAGGAATAATTCATGGAAATGAAGAGATCGCAGCATTAGAGACATTAAGACAAACAATACATGAAGAAAGGCGATTAGAGGCAGAAGAGCGTGCAAATTTGACAAGGCAAAATCGTGAGTTGAGGATGGAAAACATGAGGTTACAAAAGAGAAGGTCAAGAAGCACTACAGGGTCAAGTTCAAGATCAGATCGAGACGAAATCTACCTGTAGGAAATGCTAATGAAGAAACTCTAGAGGAAGTACAAAATCCAGGTGGAGAACGTCGCGAAAGAAGAGAAATAATGGAAGATCGATATATCCAACGTGCTGAAACTTTCCAGAATGGACAAAATGATAGAAATCAGGGGAATGAACAACCTCAAGAGCAAAATAATCGAGATGGTGAAGAAAATCGGGAAGAAGGAAGGAGAATATTACAAGGAAGAGATATTCAAAGGAATCAGCGAACAATTGAAGAAGAAATAGAGAGACATTATGCTGAACAAGCACGTCTAGCTTGCGAAATGGAGAGGTTGAGAGCAGAACTGGAGGAAAAAGAGCTCCTAGAGGCAGTTCGCCAGAACAATCATGATAATCGAGAAAGAAGGCGTTTACAAAATCGCAACAGTGATAATATCAATGAAGAATATGATAGAGTACAAAAGAGAGCTGAAAGGAAGCGAAGGAGAGAAAATGAGAGATATAACAGTGCGCGAATTCATGAAAGAGAAGATCGCAGGGAAATACAAGAAGAAAACGATGAACGAGAAAATCAAGGTAGAGAGGAACGCAGAAAAAGGGAAACAGCGTTAAAAAGACCCATGGATCCAAATTATGGTGTAAATGAGCAAATTTTAAGAGAGTTGGCGGAGATGAGAGGAATGTTAAACAATAGAAAGGGAAGGAGGCAAGAGTGATAGACACATTTTTGTGTCTAATTTGTCTCGATTCTATATATTAATAGTGCTCAATTTTGTACTTATTATGGTGTTTTATGTGTGTGTAGGTATTTTTGGCCAATAAATATTTTTGGAAAAATCGGCTCGAAAAGTTGCGCCCGGAGGACACATGCTATTCGGACCCTCGGATTGGATGAGGGGTAACCAAATTACTAAGGGTAACCCAGCGTTATTTGCACCCCAGGGCATCCCCAAAGGCATCTGCTAAATGCACCCCTACTCTGGTTAGGGGGCATCCTTCTTCAACAGTTCAAAAACTAAAATTTGGCGGGAACTATAGCTTTCACCTGTGTAAAATTTGATCGAATTTTGGAAGTGGGTTAGCGAGATTCAATCACGGATTTCGTTTGCTTAGGCCCTGTTTTGACTTAACAAGGTTGTTAGGTCCATTAGAATCGATCGAACTTGGCTGCATCACCGAGTTTTAAGAAAACAAGGGAAGATAAAGGCTCGGGTTTCTGTTCGAGATTTGGGAGACGATATTACGTTGGATATGGATGTATCTGGTCTTGTTTGAGCCTTGATAGGAGCTTAAAAGCGTATTTCCTACGTCTTATCTGCAAGTGCACAGTGCCTTTGTAGGCAGTGGCAAGCACAGGTCGAACCACAGAGAACTAGAGTGTACAAGGATTGATTTTGAGCTTTCTTAACTGATTTCTATGGAAAGGGACACAATTTTATGAGTTTGTTTAATGTCTTTACGACAAGATGGAGTTGTGACAGTGAACTCAAGATAAACTAAAAGTGGTAAGGTTTAAGGCACTAGGATTATCAAATCCACCCTATCTCAGATTATGGGATTCAACTAGTTTGAATGCTATTCTGTGGCAAATAAGGATAGTATGTCAACTCTATCACTTACCTAGGAGGTTTCACCAGGGGATAACTCAATTACAGCTAATGTACTAACCTAGAGCACTAGTTGTCTAATCAAGCACAACTAGTCAAGAGAATTAGCAATAAAACATAAAGCTTGAGTCAAACACACTCAATATAATGTTAACTCTAACTACAATGAATACAAGGCATTCATTGTGAGAGCATGATATTGAGATGTTAGAATTGAGCTTCACTTATAATTTAAAGCATACAAAAACAATTCAATTCAAGTTGAACCACGAGACACGAGTTAGGTTTCATTTTTAATCCTAGCAAAGTTGTTTAGAACATCATGAACATGATACAAAAGCAGAGTAAAATTGAAAATGTAAAACTAAACTATGAACCCTAAAATTGACTGCCTCTCTCATCAATCAAAATATGAATTTATACTCACAAAAACACTCAAACTCACCACTAATCGATGACCCAAACCTGCTCTCTCTGTCTTGACGCGTCCCTGACCTCTGAATCGACCATGCAAAGGGGTTTGGTGAAACCTGATGAGTGCCAAATATTGCATATTTATACACCTTTTTATTGGCACTTTACTCATCTTTTGTGCTCATAAACCGATATTATCCCAGATCTCGTATTTTCTTTTGTTTTCAAGAATAAATATTTGTACTAATTAACTTTGTGTTTTTAGGTAATAAATAAAGCTCTGAGAAACCGAGAGCCCAAAGAGCGAAGAAGTGGAGTCGAGCATCTATGGAGCAAAAGCCAAAGTTCACACAACAGTTGCAACCCAACAAGTAGCAACTCATCTACAAGACATGGGCTTGAGCTAGACCCGACCCGCGACCCGATCCGAGCCCGTACACCCAAGCCGTTGAGATCTCATCTTGCCGCATCCTACGCCGCTGCATCCTACGCATCGACCCTTGATGTCTCCGCTCCACACCGATCACCCCCTAGTTCATCCCGAGCTGCTCAGACCGCCCCCAAAGATCCAACGTCGCCGAGGCCTTCCCATCATCCTTCGCTGTCCTCGTCCTAACATCAAGCACCCTATACCTATACCACTCGAGTAACCCTCTATTTCTCCCTCACCTTTCTTTCTTCACCTCGCTACCTCCATCAGAGAAAACCCTATCGACCTTACCTCCACCTCCTTCTTCCACGCCCGTGCGCAGCTATCATCCATCTCCCTAGCTACACAATCACCAACAACTCCTCTAGCTCCTTATTCGCCAACTCTACGCCGACTTTCTTCCATCATAGCTTCTCCGTATCTTAGAAGCAGGTTAGGAGAAAAGTTGAAGCTAGGGTTTTCATCAACCACCCCTTGCATGCTCGATTCAGTCAAGTTTAGACGCGTCATGGAGCGAGTAGCAGTTTGGGTACTCGTGTAAAGGCTTATTGAGTGTTTGTTTGATATAAAAAGAGAGATTTGAGAGGAAAGAGAGTCAGTCGGTTTTAGTTTGAATTTAGGGTTCATGTTTAGTTTGCTTTTGAATTTTAATCTCTTGTTTTAACATGTTTATTATGAGCAAATTGCTTTTGCTAGGATTCACATGAAACCCTAGCTCGTATGTGATTCAACTTATTGTGAATTGTTCTTGGCTTGTTTTAACTGAATAGAAAGTCTCATTGTTAACATCTCAATGCTCTGCTCTCACTATGAATGTCATGCATCCATTGTAGTTTAGACTACTTTGTGTTGAGTATGTTCAACTCACATTTTGAATGCTAATGCTATCTCTTAGATTATTTGTTCTTCATTAGACACTTAATGCTCGAGTAGTACCTCGAGTTGATACTTGAACTTTCAAATGGTGAAACCCCTTAGGTATATGATGGAATTGACACACTATCCTACCTGCCTTAGAACAAGAGAATTCACTTTAGTTGACTTGCATAACTTGAAATAGTGGTGGATTGGCAATCCTAGTACCTTCTTAAATCTGCTTTTTAGTTCATTTTGCCTTAGCTCACTATCACACCTTCAAATCAGGTTTTAAAGACTTCAAAAGAATAGCTTGTGTCACTTACAACCTGAAAACAGTGAGAAGTCTTAGAATAGCCTAGCACACACAAGTTCCCCGTGGAAAGACTCCGTGCTTGCCAACGCTTCACCGGCTCGTGCACTTGGCAGACTAGAACATAGGAAAAGCATATTTTTTTGCTATCAAGTTTTTACGTTACGGCCGGGGAACCGTAGGTGCTACTTGTTCTTTAGCATTTTTTTTCTTTCACTGTTTTCAACCCTTCCCCGTATATAACCTTGCTATCATTGCCATCACCGTTTCTCTAGCTCGCCATAATCTTCTCGATCTCGTTTTGGATTGTGTGACCCATGAACCTAAATTCTTCTTGAGTCAGCTGCAAGTGGAGCAAACTCAAGATAAGAAAGAACAAACACTGTGGAGTGCCTACAACCCAAAGATTGCACTGGTGGTATTGATCTCTTAACTACCCCGTGTGTATGCATGATTTAGTACTAGAATCTACAAGCTCAAGTTTGTGCTTGAGCCATCGAGCAATTTATGCATGCTTGACTCCATATCCTGTGCATAGTCTATGCACCTGAGCAATTGTTAACTGTGCACATTGTTACTTAACAT